>PVHY01014397.1:0-38587 GCA_004024945.1 Uropsilus gracilis
TGAAGTTATACCTGAAAGTACACATTTATCTCCATCCCTTCCACTTTGGTTTCTGCACATATATACACATATGTATTTGTGCACATGCACTCATGCAGGCATGCCAAGACCAATGGAAGGAGATTTGGCTTCATTCTCAGTGTGGTCAAATTGCAAGAAAGTTTCAAGCAGATTTTATGCAATTTGTGTTGCTGAAAGTTCACTCTGGCTGTTCTATGAACACTGTGTTGTAGGAGGATGAGACTATGAGCAAGGACATCATGGATGGTAGCTGTGAAAGTAGGATTTGTCATATTTTTAAATAGAGTTTGTATGTAGGAAGGTGAATTGGGAAAAGATTACTTGAGTTGATTTTGTAAATGTTGAGATGTTGAATAGGGACTTGGGTATAGTAAATTATAAGTAAGGAAAGTAGGAGTTTGGTGTTGTGATAATTTTTGCAAGTAAATAAATATTTTTAAAGGAAATTGGAAGAGTGAAGATCAGTGATTCTCAACCCTATCTGTTCATTAGCAAAATATAACAGAGTCCATAAATAACTGAATTCAAATGTCTTATTTGGGACTGAGACAATGGTAATTTCTTAAAACTCTCAATTTGATACTTGATATGTAGTAATACTTGAGAAATGTCAAGGAAAGAGAAGACACCTAAATTCTGGGCATGTACAAGCAAAACAGTAAATGGTAAACATATCTGATATGAAATCATGGATGTCTTCATTTCATAGACATTCAATCAAAGATGTTTCTATAAAGAAAAATAACTGATCTTGATATCACAAATGATGACAGATAAAAGGAGCTCATAAAGCTGTCACTATCATTTATACAACACAGTGCTTATACATTCTACATATAGTTAGGCATGAATAATAGCTATTCAAAAACTTGTTTTAAAATATATTTTGAGCTACTTCTGATTCTTAAAACCTCAAAGATTTGATACTAATTAAAGAATGGTTTAACACAATTCAATTTATGACTAAATTCAGAAATCTATTTTATTTTAGCATATTAATCACTAAACATCAGTGTAGCATTCTATTATACGTAGCTTTCTCAGTTATCTGTGTTCTTATTATTTGTAAATCTAACTAGTTAATTTTCTGACTTACCTAGTGTATAAAAAAATGTTGATCTACACATGCAACATTATGGAAAACAATCAGCATCAGACTATAAAAAAAGCAAAATGTATTGCTTTGTATTGCTGTCTTTACTTCCCTTTTTCACTCCCTCATTCTGGGAGCAATACCATGTATAGTTTTGATTTGTGATATTCCTTCTACAGCAAGAGCTGCTAAAGCTACAACCTTACCTCTGATTCCAATCCTGTTTCACAATACTTCAAGCTGCGCAGTTTCCTTTCGAGGATCTGCTGACATTTCTTGCTCCATGTGAAATAGGGAGAACACCTGGAAAGCTGGTCTGGTAATCCAAATGAGACTTGAGGAATCTGAATTAAACCAGTGGTAGTAGGAGATGGAGAGATGGCACTGGACTTGAGAGATGAAGTCAATCTTTATAATCCGGTGGCTAACTAGAAATATGGGGAGAACAATCAAAGTGGATGACAGGTACATGTCTAGTTTAGGAACGTGAGAAATGAAAATTCTTAATTAAAATGGTTTGTACTAAGTAGACATCGAAACAACATGTAGAACTACTATGCCTCAGAACAGCTCATGTTTATGGAGGAAGGAAGGGCAAGGCATTTTGTTATTTTTTTCTCATTTATATCTTTCTCTGAGTTTCATATTTCTCACTAACAACACTCTTTTGGATTGAATATTAAAATAATATTAAAATTATTTTAGTAATATTACCAACCCACTAAAGACAGATGCCAGGAAAGTCAGAGCTCCTGTGAATTGACCACAGGGGACTTTCGAAGCAATTGCAGCTCCCGGATTATTACCCCAGAAGAGACCATGTCAAAGCTGAGTCCTGGCAAAAGCCTCATTTGTGAAAGAAATCCAAAATAGCCAGAACTCCCCACTTCCTCAAATAGCCTGCAGATCCAGTAAAGGCACAGAGTTCTCTAAAATAAAATAATAAAATAAAGCAAAATCTAAAGTGAAATAAAATAACCAGAAAACCAGATGTATTAGGAAATGAGATGGAGCTACAGAGACTAATGGGCTCCTATGTCTTCAGGACTTAGGGAGCCTGGGTTGAGACAAAATAAGGACCAGTAAAATCTCAAAGAGGATTTTCATTTTTGTATTTAAAGTTGGTCTTCTCAACCCACACCCTTTCCCACCCACTACTGTCACTACAGGGAGTTGTAAACTTGCTAGATATGAAGATGCAAAATGAAATCATAAGGAGAAAGACAAATATGCCAGATGATTTCATTTATATGCAGAATATAAAGAAATAAAAACAAAGGAGTAGACAAAACAAAACCAAAACAAAACTTAGAAATCTGACTGAAGTATTGAGGCGACCAGGTGGGCAGAGAACAAAGTTGGAAGCTTTAGGTTGGAGGAACCCAGTGCACTAAGGTGGAGGATTATGGGTTCTTTGGTGGTGGATGTGGTATATAACTGGCATCTGAAGAGATGTGAATCTTTACCTCTTAATCATGTACAATGTTATTTCCAACACTACCTGAATACAAAATAATGAAATTGCCCCCAAAAAGAAGTTTTTATTACACTTCAATTTTGTCAATCTGATAAAAGAAGATATAATATTTATTAGCTGTAAAGTAAGTTTGGTTTTCCCAGTATCATTTTAATATTTTTTAATAAATGCTGAAAATATCATATGACTACATGTAAATTGTTTATGATATTCTGGTCAATAATATCTTGAAATTATCTTTAACAATTTTGTTATTTTTCAGTTTTATTGAGGAATGTCTGGCTAATAAAATTGTATATACTTAAAACATATAATTTGGTGATTTGAGGTGCATGCATTGTGAAATGATTATCACAGTCAAGTTAAACACACCTATCACATCACATAACTACCTTCCCTCCATACTTCTACTTTGGTCAGAATAGGTAAGATTAGCTCTCTTAGAAAATTTCAGGTTTATTTTACTTTAGTGTTCTCTGTAGCCACCTTGATAAATCCCTTAGATTGTCACAACTTATCCATATTATTATTGAAAATTTATACACTTTGACCAATATTTCTTCTCACATCCCAGCCCTAGCACTAACTACTATTTCACTCTGTTTCTGTATGTTCAACTCTTTAGTGTAAAAGTATGTTAAGAGCAAAATATGGGTTATTTGTTTTGGCAAAAACACTTCTTGAATGCAAACAATTTGTATCTGACCATAGTTACCCTTTACTAAAAGATATAACATTACTGTAATATTATCTCTCCTGATGTAAAGCCAAGAAGTAACCTATCAGAGTATCTACTTAATGAAAAGGAAACAGGATTTTCAGGTATTTCTTTCATTTAGTAATTCTCTATTCAGTGCCTTCCATTTGGTAAAATTCTGTTCAGTGTTTTAGCCACCAATGAACTTTCCAAAGAGTCTGCTTTTATCTTCTATTATGGGTCTAGATTTATCAATTTTCAAGAGTTCAGTTGTGTGGATATAAATGAAAACTTAATTGTGCTTTGGCATTTCATTCAAATTAAGTGTTGTCATCATTTTCCCTTAGGGCGGACAATCAACTTAGTTGTACTTCAAGGTGATACACTTGTCCAGACAGTTCAGAAAACATTCACTTTACCTAAGACTAAAGGATTGGCCAAAGCAATGCAGCATTTATCATTTATTTTAAATTATAAACTCATGCTGAAATATTTAGAATTTAGTTTCAATAACTGTATCTAATAAAACTTTCAGCTGTGTCTAATGGTTGATTTATTTGATTACTTCTTTAAATCTTTAAGCATCTTTATTTCAAATACTTTAAGGTGCTTCTTGACTAAGTTACTTAATAACAAATGTCAATGTCAAATGTCCTTTCTTGGTTAATGAAATTCAATTGTTTTGTGCATTAGAGGTCATGAAATTAGTTATTTCATTAACCCCTCTAAAGCAAACTTTTCCTGACTACATATTAACTAGAAATTCTTGAATTTGAATATTGACAAATAAAGATGTATTGTACAGAGTAAATAATGAGATAAACATAAAATTTTCTATATATGACTATATAGAGTTATCAAATGAACATCCTGAGTTAATTACCTTCTATGTCTAGTTTCATAGTCACACACATATACTTTATGATGATAAAATACCATGTATTTTAAAGTTTTTGTGTCAAATCAGTCTTTTTCTATCCCTTTTACTACGAAGATATGTGAAAAACAAAAACTTATATTCAGAGTTCTTTGAAGGATCCCTACAGACTATTATGAGCAAGATGGTACTATCTAGTCTTCACACTGGGCTAGATGATATTTGGTATACACCTGGCAGCTATTAGTCCAACTGTTATATTCTACATGGAGAGTTTGCCCAAATTATATATTTTAGTAAGCACCTTTAATTGTTCTGTGTCACCTAGAAAGCAATACTCTTTTATACTACCTCTTCAAATGCTATTATGTGTGACTCCATAATAGGGAAATACTTACAGGACAAGGCACATTGTCTCTCCAATGTAAAAGTTCAATTTGTTTCATTCATTGCTTTGTTTCCAGACATCTTAATCTTTTTCTGGGCAATGAGAGAAAAGGTAACACTTATCAACTAAAGTTTTTCTCAACTCATTCCATTTTGCTTCACTCAAAAGTTGCGTATTTGTGACAATCTGGAAAGAAATGTGTACTTCAGATTTTTTTGTCATGAAATTTAATTTTAAATAGTATATCTTTTCTGCAGTATGTAAAGCACTATTCCTAATATGCCAGCAAACAAAATTTAAGCAAAACCATAGGTAATGGGATGAAATACAATATTTCTACTCTATTTTGTGCATTTCCTAAGTATATTTGGATATTGCAAGAGTAATGGAATGGAGAATTTATTTGAATGAAAAAGCTTTTCAAACAGAAAATGTTTCTGACACAGCCTAATGGAGTAAGTTGGCACCTTGAGTATAATACAGAGATTTAGAAAAACTCTGTATAGAATGTTGAAAAGTTCTTTTTTTATGAGTTATTATTTTCTCCTCACATTATTGTACTTAAACTACATATAAATCCTTTTTATCCAGAAATTGCTCTTTAACAATGAGAAAAGTTATGTATTATATCTGACTCAGTAACTAAATTGAGTTTCAAATTGTTAGAATAAGACCAATATTCAAGTATGTAAATTTCTTAGGTTGTATATTTTTCTCACTTTCAAAGACAGTCTTGGTAGAGTTCACTATTCTGCAGGTTGTTAATTTTCACTATTATTTGAGAAATCTGATTAAATATTGACTAAGATAGCTTGAAATTTTGGTATGCAGTATACCTTGGACAACATATATTAATGACAGGATAGTTGGTATATAACTATGTAAAGTATGCATAAGGCACTATATTAACTTTCTTAAATTCTGAAATAATTCATAAATGTAGCTTTTAATTTTGTATAATACAGAGTAACTGTTAGTTTAATATTGTTTAATAGCTGTCATCTGAAAAAATAGACTTTCATAAAGTTTAATAGAGAAAGTGATTGAAAATGCTCCCTTATTTCAGGTTTTTCTATTCCTTTTACTTTTTATGATAGAAACTATTAAGAGTTTTTGATGGCAGCAACATATAACACATCATTTGTATTTTTATTTGAGTGTGAATTCTGGGGTCAAAAATGCCACAGATTAATGGTCATTGGCAGATTTTACCCCTGTTTTGAAATTGCAGTCTCATAGGTCTGCAGCTTACTTGATGTTCAGGATTGAATCTGTTCACTCATTGTTGGAGCCAATTCAATGAATTGCTCTTGTTATTGGTACTTACCATTGCTATAGGTAATGATGCATCTTTATAACAAATTTCCTAAATAATAGTTTGCTCTTTATATGTAGCTGATCATAAACCATAAACTTGCATAAATATCCAAGGTATCTTGAATGTAGATTATGATTTAAAGAAATAAAGCCTGATAACTCAGTGTTACTAAACTCACTTATATAATTCCTAAATAATACCATCCTTTGTGATTTTCTTCTCTAGAAACTTCATTTAACCACACTAGTTTTGCTGTTGGGCTGTTCTATAAAGCTTCAGACATTTCTCATGCATTATAAATTAAAATTTAAGACTATTAAATGTTACTGAAAAAAATGTGTATTCAGGAAAATGACAGCAGAGAATAGTATTTTACTAGTCTTCTGCCTTTTTCACATGGCTCTATTAATCTTTCTGGAAAAATAAATAACATCCTTGCAAGTTGAGTACTACTACCTTGTCATTACACAGTTGATCTTTGAGAAGTATGAAGTCCACTAAACTCCATTTTCATGTTATTGTGTCAAAAACAGCATTTGCTTTTCATCTTTTATCACCAGTTCAGGTTTTTTCTCCACAATGAAACTGAATAAATTTTAAATGTTAAACTTATCTTCAGAAGACTATTCACAGATGCTGTTTTAGAAGGTACTATTCACATATTCAGATTTATCTCTAATGAAATTGGTTCCAAATTACACATTTCTGTGGGATGTGTGTATTATCTTCTCTATATAAAGCATATATGTGTGTGCCTATATAGATAGAATTTGTATATACGTATAAAGATATATGTATATATGAAAGCATATATAAAGAATTTTTTGGTGGTGAAATTAGATGGTAACATAGGAAATCTGCATAACTCAATTTTGTTTTTTCAGGATGGGCTGGTAATCACACTTTGTTCTGAATGTCTTGATGATGAAACAATAAAAGCATCCATTTTCTTTAATTAAAAATATTTTGTTTATACATTGTTCAAAATCTGATGTATAGTTGAGGCTATGAGAGGGGCAAGGGCAGAAGACAGAACAGAATGGAGCAAGAACATAAGGCTTGTGGAGGGGAAACACAAGCACCTTGATGAGGGGTGTAGAGTGGTATACTTGATGGCCACTTAGGCCTAAAAGTTTGCTAAAGTCTAGGACACTTTCTGGTGAGGAACCATTCTGAAGTAGGTCTCAGGAAACTGGAAAAAAAGAGATACATCAAAATAGTGACTGCTGTTGTCAGCTTACCACATGTCTCTCATTCATATTTCTCTTCCAAATGCTTTTCAGTGTCCTTCCTCCATATTTTAATTTAGAATTATGAGTGAAAAAATATTAGTGTCTGTGCTTTCTAGTATAAATCTTCTAAGGTTAATTTTTATTAGATTTTCAATGAAATATTTTACCACAATTTGGATCCATAGCGTTACATTTTAATATAAACATGAACATTTTAAGTTGTAAGCTTTAAACATAGTTTTCCCAAGACAACCGAAAATTTACGTTTTCTCTCCAGTATAGATTTTCTAAATTACAATAATGAAGGGTAGGTTTAGGTTATGACTTTTCTATGATTTTTCAATATGTAACTTTTATCTCCCTTAACCCAAACTTCATTACTGTTACACTTTGGAAATTCTAGGTTTTAATCTTTAGATTAAAAAATCTTTCATATACGTAAGTGTATAAAATCTATAGTATATATAAACTGACATTGGATAAGATTGAGCATAAGTAGAAGACTTTGTCACATACAGAACTTCTTTCCAATATGATATTCAAATTAATTTTGTATGCATATGTGTTTCAAATCAACTTATCAACCTATTAAATTTCAAATTAGTTCCCATTAACCAAAATTATCTCAGATTGTGTTTCCTGGAAGCACTTGTTTTCAGTTCCCATTATGTTTGTGAGCTCAAAATTTCTCTAGCACCATCTATACCAATTTCATATTCTCTATGGGCAAAGATAATTAGATACAAAGGTGCAGGCATAAAACATGTAGAAATAGACTGCTCTCTTAGTTATCCTTTGTCTTGTGTAATATACTGCTCCAGTTTTACTGGTATTTGCAAAGACATAGTACTATTCTTCACCTTCTTATGAAGAAAAATCCTAGTTTTCTAGAAGGCTAGAGTTTTCACTTACATTTTCATAACCATATACTTTGTTCACCTAAATCATACATACCTATAAAAACAGTCTATAAAGAGAAAAACAGGGAAAATCAAAACAAAGACCTATAAACTAATATATAATTAGAATCATACAGAGTAGCCCTATCAGGCTCCTTTCTTTAAAAAAACAGTCTGTATTTAAGATTTATCCATGCCTTTTATGGCTCATTTCTTTTTCTATTTTTAAATAATAAACCTTTATTTACTAGCACCACAATTTGTGATATGTTAATATCATAGTTGTGTCCATCTTTTAATGATGATGAATTTAGCTACTATAAACATTGTAGACAAACATTACATATAATGTTTTGTAGAAACAATTTTCAGATCAGTTGGGTAAATAGCTATAAATGGTGGGATTATACAGTAAAACTTTTTGTTTATGTTTTTTAGAAACTACCAAACTGTCTTCCAAAGTTGCTATCATTTTACTTTCCTACCAACAATGTATGAGTTCCTATTGTTTGTCATCCTTGATAGGACTTGCTCATGGTTTGTTGAACCTGAGCCATTCTAACAGATACTATGTAGTGGGTATCTTATTTTTTAATGTGTCATTCTCTAATGAGTCATAGCATTGAACACTTTCTATACACTTATTTATGCCATCTGTTGAGCTTTGATGATGTGTCTGTTCAGATCAAATCTACTTATTTATTTGGTTGTTTCTTATTGTTCAGTTCTAAGAGTTCCTTGTATATTTTAAATGCAAATCCTTTATCTGATACATAGTTTTCAGATATTTTCTCAGTCTGTGTCTTCATTTTCTTAGGCGTTTTTGTTTATAATTTTATAGATTTCATAAAAGTTTATAATTTTACCAAATTCTAACATCAATTTGTTTTCTTTCATGGAGTGTGATTTTAATGTAACTAATACTTAATTGTTGAGCCCAAAGTCATATGTATTTTCATTATTTTCTTCTAGAAGTTTTATGACCTTGCATTAGGACTGCGATCCATTTTGAGAGCATTTTTGCAAAGGTTGTAAGTTTCTGGATCTAGATTTGATTTTTTTATAGGTGTATGTTCAGTTCTTCCCAAATCATTCGTAAAGATTATCTTTTTTTCATTGAAATGCCTTAGCTATTTCTCAAGGGATAGTTGATTATCTTACAATTTATTGCTGAACTCTATTCTGTTCCATAGATTTTTCATTCTTTTAATGTTGCAGACAAAGATGTATCTTCCTTTTTATGTTTCATGTGAACTTGAGGCAGTTACAAGAATTACAATGGGAATGATGCTGCTGCTGTCTAGTAAGGCTGGTAGTGCCAGAGCCTTTGTAATTTTAATGTTAATTTTCATGTAAATTATTTAATGTTTTATTTCTTTGGACTGTCTTTCAAAGTCAAACTTTTCTTAGCTAAAGTCTCCTTAAAGTTTTCCTTATGCTCATTGCTTTGCTATCAAAAGTTAGTCTACTTTTCTGTCTCCCCCAATTAACTCTAAGCTCTGGATGTCTTTAATCACTGTATCCATACTTCCAAGGAGTATCTGACACAAAGAAACTGTTTAGTAAGTCTTTAATGAAAGAAATTATTCTCCAGGAGATGCACCCAATTACCTTATATTTTTTCTTCTTACCTTATATTTTTTCTTCTTACCTTATATTTTTTCTTCTTAATTTGAACTTGTTTTCAATTTAGTTCAAAGAGAATTTACTATGCTATTTATTAAATTAGATATCTATTTGAAATAGCATATTAAAAATTAAGCTTAGTTAAATCTCAATTTCCTGTGATCATTATATAAGTTACTCATTACTGCATCTCATATTAGCTTGGTTCAATGGTTAGATAGCAATTAGCATGGATGCTTAATGACCACTTTCCTATTCTGCTATATTACTGATGACACTTAGTGTTTAAAGAGCTGTAGGGTCAATTTTAAATGCTTATAATTTGCCTACCCTTCTTACTGATAGAACATTCTTACACCTAGTAATGTGTTGGGTACTCCAGACCTGTGAAGAAAAAGACTGGCTTGCAGACAAATATTAGCCCTTCAGTTCTCTTAAATCATCAAAAATTATTTTTGCTAAAGACTAAAGATTGCTGTTTTCTTTAACATAAGGGTGCAAACATTGATTTCTTTGGAAAGTGACCAGAAGTCTGAGAGTTTTGTGATAATATATATTACATATAATATATAAATATATGTGTGATAATATAATATAAACGTAGAAAAAGATATTATTTTGAACAATCTTCATGCTTTTATCCCCAGGAACATAAGGGATGAGGCAATAGAGCTCTCCTTTTTCCTTTTTCTCCTTTTCAATTTACTGCTTGTTGTATTACCATTTAAACACTGTCTTCTTCAGGATATGATTATTTGACTAAAATCACCAGTAAAGTTGTGGCTATATTATTGAGAACAACTTATTAGACAAAATTTCTGTCTCACATGTGATGTGAATGCTCTGGTGTAATGATGCAACAATCATAGGCTTTTTAAATATTTGCTTATATTTTTCATATAATAAAAAACTAGAGTGAAGCTGTGTAATGGGATTGCTATCAGCATTTTATATGTTTAATTTTGTTTGTAAATATTCCTATGAATTTGTTCAAGCTCAGTTACAAACTTTCAAGTCTCCCAGATCTTAAGTTTGTATCATATATCTTTTCTGTTTTTTTCCACTACTGTAAGTATAGTCTCTATGGTGAGTATTCAGTGATTATTATGAACAAAAAATTTAGCTGAAAAATAATAAATATTTTCACTTGTTGATTTATTGAATCTACCTAATCATTCTAATTCAGATAGTAACTGTTCAAAGCAAAAGAAAACTAGAAAACACTTCTCATTTGCCCATACTTTTCCAGCAGGTTTGGCCAAAAGTAATCGTTCTTGTCATGATAACTTGCAGATAACTGTCCAGCAAAGCCATTCAAAAGAATGAGTTTGTACAAACCAACTTCAAGGAATACATCTATAATCAATAAGAGCAGACGGAATCAAATAAGTTGCAGTTGGGCAAATAAGTTTAGAATCCAAAAATTAGCCGAAAGTTTTCAAGTTTTGAATAATAAAATGCTCTAGAATATTACAAAGAATGCAACTTAAATGCAGATAAAATTAGTAGTACTCTTACAGATTTTCCATGCCTATTACAGTACCTACAATATTGTAGGAGCTCAATATATACTTAGGGATTACTGTTGAATGAATGAGATAAGGAAGAACCCAGTGGTTACCACTACCACAACTACCACAAAAGGATATTGTAAATGAAATCATACTGTTTTATTTAATCAAAGAAGCTGATTGATAATAAGTTGACTTCTTTAAAAAGCATATTCCAGAATGGATACTGATGGTGTCATAATTTTGTGGACTGCTTTATTATGCTTTCTATTCATGCATGAGCTCAACATTTTATTATAAGCACTAAAGTGATATTTAATTATGAAGCTAAAATTAAAAATATGTGGCAAATGACTTACAAGTAGAACATTTGTTTATATTTGATTAAACTGTTTTGGTCATTATGTATCATTTTACTACTTGCTTTGAATAAAGATACTCATTTTCGTTTACTCTTAGCATACTTCAAGAATTGTAATTAAAAGCTGATGAGTAACCAAGATGCTGTGTGCTGGGAATAAGGAGATATTTACTTTCTCTGGGGTCCAAATTAGTTGTACATGCAAATTTTATATTACATAGATAAGAATATTCCATAAAATCTCAGGCAATGTATTTCAAAGGGCAAGCACTAATAATTTGCAGCTTAAACAATTGGTTTCAAGCTCTACACACTATTTCCACCACCTCAAACAAATGAGTCACTCATGTTAGATTGTCAGTCATACCAAGAAATCCATTCCATTGAGTATCTTAGACTTAATTTTATGAAAAAATTTTATAGCTTCCCTATTTACATTGTTCAGATCCATTTAACTTGAGTATTTTGTCATTTAGGGTAATAACTCATCAATCTGCTAGTGCAACCTTTCTTTATGTTACTTTTCTTAGTGTTATGAAATGTGCTATTTTGAATCCCTAAAATGTTATAAACTGCCAGATTGCTAATTGCTTTGGATGCTGTGAAAAATAATTACTCTACATTATTTTTGATATTTAATTGACAGTGTAATGCATTTAACTAAAGACCTGCAATAAACTATTTCTAATTACTGAGGCTGGTGAAGTGGAAAAGTAGGCTGTAAAACTTTATAAGGGAAACAATGTTTTCTCTATTATGCAGAGAGTCATAGTTGATGAATTTTTAGATAAAAAAAAAAAAATTCCCCAAAATGGAAAAACTTATAGAGTTAGAAAGATTGTAGAATATTTTTACTCAAAATATTGTAGAATATTTTTACTCAAAATCTAGTAAGAATTTTTTTTAAATATTCTTTTAGAATTGATTGTACTGGTATTGGATGCCATACACCTAATTTACTTTGGTAACACTAAATTTTTTTATTCTTTAGTTGGCAGAACTTTATGAAGAAGAAAATCATACCACTGCCAAAATAAATAATCTTTGTCATTGGCCTGTGTTCAACTTATTCTGCATCCGTAGGAATTTCAGCTGAAAAGCTATGTAAAATTTGCTCATTGAAATATGTAGATTCATCAGGAGCTGGGTTCATTCTCTGCTTTTAGTATTAAAACTTTGTATAATAAATTGGTCCCTGAAAAAAAAAATACTTAGAACCAGATGTAAAGAATTCCTAGTCTAGAAAAGTCACAAATTGGGTTAAAAAAGATGTTCGGAAGGCAGCTGTGCTCACCACTACACCACCAACACTGATGTTAGCACTTTGAATAGATGGACAATGTTTTGTCTTGTGACCTTAGATAAACTGGTTAAAATAATTTGTCTCCATTGCCATTAAATTGCTGCTTTAACCTGAATTATGTCCAAAAACAGACAACTAAAATAAGTGATCTGTTTCAGGGAATGTAAATTATTTTCAGAATTTCAGAAATTGAAAAGGGATAAGAGGAAGGAGAAAATGCTGGGCTGGTGTGAAGCGATAGCTCGTAACCCTCACAGAGTCCCAAACAACACGCGAACACCTGAGATCTCAGGGGATTTGACTGATGTCCAACAAACCTCCACATTGGTGAGTGCAGTTATTTTACCTCAAAATGGCTTGCCTGTAAATCAAATGTTAAGGAAATGGAAAGAGGAATGACGTTTGAAGTAAACATTTTTCTTATTTTGTGTTAAATTGTTCATACGTTCAGTTTAATGAATATTAAGGCATGGATTATCATACAATATTGGAGTAAAATTCAAATTAAATAATTTCTTTTGCTTTGTTATGTTGGTCAATGTGTTTTTGTTATATCACTTACTTTAGAGAGATATTTAAAGTTCATATTCTTGTACTCTCTATTTGTATAATGGAATCAAGGGGAAAATCAATTTTCAAAAGACCAAATAAATAATAAATTCTTTAATATTTTGTTTTCTGTTTTACATTTAAATGCTTGGCTTTAAGTAGCCATTGTTTTCCAGCGGTTAGGAAAAGAGAATACTGCATAAGAAGGTTTAAATTTTCTTTGTTTAAATTTCTGCAACAGTCTTCATTTTTATTTAAATAAGAAAAGTTCCATTTAGTCACTAAGGTTTAAATTGATATTGTATATATTGTGATTGTTATTTTGCCATTTTCTATGAATACACATTTTCAAGCCTAATTGATGAACGTTTAATAAAATATGAGCCAAAATTTTAGGTTTATTTTTTAATTATTTGATAGTTCCTTTTATTTTATATAAAAATAATGATCCTGAACAAATGCTGTTGAGTGACTATCAAAAGAAACTGTCTAAAGAAATGGGCTATCAGGTAACAAGAATTAGAAAACAAAGCAGTAAGAGAAAGAGGAAAGGAGTAGGAATTCTGTTTAGTTTCATTGTTTGAGTTTGTAACGGGAGGGTTGAGGGAACAGATGAGTGCAGCATAACTGAGTAGTGAAAGTTTGAAGGAATAGTGTTTGAAATTATCACCTGCAATGCTTTTTCTCTCACATGATTTGCTAATAAGTTTTTATAAGTTGTTATTTTCAAGAAAGCTGTTTAACATGTGTTAGCACCAAATATATACACAGTATTTATGCTAAGCTGCACTTAGGCATCACACAAATAGATAATTTCTTAAGTAAGAATAAATCATATATTTGCTTTTATGAGTAACTTAAGTGCTTAATTCCTGTTTTATAGGGCTATTAAACAAAACCATAAATCTCTCTCAAGCAAATACTTGGCCTGACTTTCTCTTATAATCAGAAATGTAATCTTAGCTTTATTTTACATATCCTACCATGAAAAAAAAATAGTTGACGTCCTCAATGTAACTAGGCCAATAAGTGACACATTTCAAGAAGTTAGGCTTTTCAAGAACAGGCAGTTTTGATTACACTACACCTTCTCATTCCCTTAATGGCATTTTCTCCCCATTCTTATATTTCTGATAGAAAGAGGAGGATATAAAATTAATAATTTAATTAAGTTGAGTAATGAATCATTTAAAATGCAATGCTATATTGGGGGAGGGGGGAACCTCCAATCTAATTCCCAGATCTCAATTTCTTATTCTAGAATAATAAAAATAATAAAGTATAGAATACAATAGAATAGAAATAAAATAAAAATGTCTTCATGATCATTCGTGACTCATGTGTGTTGTGTAACTCTCCTTGGAGGTTAAACTGCATGAGGATTAGGAGCTACAGGCTTCTTCCATCTTTTGGTATTGTCTTATTGAGCAAATACCATCTTCATTTCTGAGGAAAAGAAAAAGATTGTATGGGCCAGTGTGCAAGGACTCTTTGGTACAGCCTCGGATTAAAAGACAACCTAGTCATGTGACCCCATCTAAACTGCAGGGATGCTGGCAAGTGTATGCTTTCTATCAGATCAGGAAGTAAAGATGGAATTAGTGAGCATCACCCTATCTCTGCCACAGGCCACCTTTCTTATCATATATTCATATCATGTTTCCACTCCCTCATTCCAAGCTAGATATCTCAAAATTCTTTCATTCACTGAATTTCGCTGAAGTTCATGAATTCTGATTATGTATTGTCCCCATCAAATAATGATGGTGGTGAATCACTTATGAATAAATTATCTGCATATGTATCTGTCAAAATGAAGAGCTAGTTTTCCATATACCATAATATAGTAATTAAGAGCATTTACCCAGCTTATGTCACAAATGCTATCCTTCTTTGAAAAATAGCATTTTTGCCCTACATTTCCATTTGTGTCTCTTGTTTCTATTATTAGTCCTCTACTCTCATCTAAAGCATTTGAGGTTTTCCAGTATAAATCATACTCCATCTTAAGATGATCCTGATGATTAGAATGATGGGGATGACTGGCAATTATGTATCAAGATATTTTCTAAGCATTTTATACATATTTTCATTTTTTAATAATCATAGAAATCATAGTGAGGTAGTTGTCATTATCCCCAGTTTATGGATAAGGTGTAAAATGTTGAAGCATAGAGAATTTAAAACCTGCCCAAAGTAAGGTAAGTAATGATAGTAATGACTAGTACAGCTGGAATTCTAACAATCCAAGCAGTCTAAATCTAGAACCATGTCATCATAATTTCCTCAGTTTAAGGTGGGGGCAGGAATGAAAAGAAATAGTTATTATATGAATCATATATATTTAAACACAAGAATTGCAAATGAGATAATAAAGCATGACAATGTGACATAGAGCAAATAAGGTCCCCTTTTTAAAAATATTTCATCTGTATCTTTCATATTATTCTGTTTGACATTTACTGAAATATAAATATGGACATTTTTATAGTCATTTTAGCCGTTACAGACTCAGTAATTAATGTGATTGAAAAGAATTTTTATTTTTCAGTCTACCTTTTTAAATTTAGAAAATTTTCAATTTAAAAATCTCCATATTGATAAGAACACTGAGGCGTTTGAGAGATGCACTTATTACAACTGCCTTCACAAAGTTAACCCAAGTGGTGCGACTGCTGCTTGTTTTTGACAACCAAGTAAGAAACCTACCTCTGAATCTACTTTAACACAAATTTACATGTTAAAACAAAACATCTTTGCCACTATATCCTAAAAGATGTGGTAAGTCAGAAATCCAATGTTAAATTTAAGATGAAAGCAATGGAGATCATAAGAATCAGAAATAAAAACACAAAATATTTTATGTGGAATAGAGTTGAAAAAAAATCCATGAAAGTCAAAAAAGGGAGATCAAAAACTGTCATTTTAGGTGTCAGCAATGACTCTGGGGAAAATTGCTTTCTTAAAATCAATGAGGAGTCTTTGAGGGAATAAATAGACTATGCTTAGTAGTGAAGAACAAAGTTCCACTCTGTGTTCGATGAGGTGGTTTGCCACTTTCCAATATGTATTCATCAGCTCAAGGCACATCTTGCATTCTTCTCTGTGCATGCTTTTGGTCTGAGGGGGAGTTGCTGTCCACAAAATATGGAGAGGAGAGATTAGATAGGAAAGCTTTCAAGGAGATTTATGTAATTCATATAAATGACATTCAAGTGACAAATATATAAAGTTATATATTTATAATATGTTATATTATTAAAGTAATATTAATGTCTATTATTTCACTGCACCTTTCACATATGAAATGGGTGTTCTGATGTTTATTAGAAATATGTAAATGCATTGTTATGTTTTAATTGAAAAATCAAGATATTATCTGCTATTTTGTCATTTTTCGCACATAGACCATTAGGACATTTGTACAATATATGAAAAATATACCCCTAAGTTTGAGACATTTTAATCCAGAATCCCAGTAATTATGACTTAATAAATACTGATTTCTGTTGGATGTCATACAGAAAATGAATAAATGATAAAATTTGTATAACTCTAATTACAAATGTTCTTACATTCAAAAATAATAAACAAAAGAGCAGGAAAACAATGAAAGTCTAAAGGAAGAGTCATTGCGATTGGCTTAAAATACAGATAAACTAATCATAAGAAAAAACAATTCTGAGACATTTTCTGTCAACAAAGTACATAAGGTACATTCTGTTGTAATAACAGAATTGTTCTTCAATGAAAATTCTGGATACTAAAGATATTTTCCCCAAAGCATAAGACAGTGAAATATAAATTTTTACTTACTCAGAAATCACATTTACCAATTAATATTTACCAAAGGCATCTTTCTTATTCTCTTTGAATTATTCTCACCTACTTTGAGGTTATCCAGGCTAAAGGAAATCATACATATACCTAAAGCAAATGAATTGGTCTTGCCCTGCATACATAACCTCTCGTAGAGACCAAATAAAAAGTAAATACAAAGAGAAGTTTGAGTATATTAAATTTCTCATTAAATTTATTTTCAATGGACTCAACCTTATTTCTTTTAGTTTCTGAGCAAGTGGGTCAACTGTTTCTTGTGTAATGGCTTTTATGCATTCTAAAAACTATGTGGGAAAATATAGAGTTTGAAGGATTTTTAAACATCATTTTTATCTTTTATTTGACAATTTATCAGTTATTATTTTTAATTGCTATTACAAAGGTTTTACTAAATACTGTCAAAGGCAATAGTGACTGAAATCTAAATTTTTACCAGAATAACAGTAAAATACAAATGAGGGAAATTAAATAAAAGACATTATGCCTTTCGAGAGCTTTGATTTTTGTAAGAAAGCAAAATCATTAAAAATATATGCCAGTGGTTGTTATGGAAACAGATTGGATTGAAGAATGCAAAGGGGAGACTGATGCTTCAAACACCACACTATGAAGAAAAATTACATTTGCTGTGCAACGTAAAGTAGTATATTAGCTTTAATTGTATAGTTACTGAACAATGTCAAAACATGATTATTCACAATAGTAGTAATTGATATGAAAACACTTCTCTGTGAAGAGATTTTTTCCTCTAAGGAATAAATCACAAGATCAATCACAGCTGTTCTTTATCAAAATATGTCATGTCTGTTTGATTTAGATTTAAATTAAATTGTGAGCTGCTTAGAAGGATGTTGAATTCTCAACAGTTATTTAATTTTATGGTCCTTATAGTATTTAGAATATATTGTTTTCTAAATATTCGGATTTCATTGTCTGAGAACCAGTGGGCAAAATTGTCTTTACCCAAATCAGAAGAAGTCCCAATTGCATATGTAGAATTGAATATATTTTTTCTCTTCACTCAAAGAAGATACAAATGGCAACTATTTCCTCTTTGTTCTTGTTTTTGTGGGGATATTGTTATAGAGTGGGAGTTTACAGGACTAATTAGCATATGTGTTGAATCATCTTTTTGCCTCAGGATAAAAATTTTCTCTGAAATAGGTGGAACAAGACAGAGTACAAATGAAGAACCTGGAGTTGTTTCTGTCCAAAAATCTAATTCAAATAAGGCAGAATTGCCAGATAAACTATATCACAAGGCATAGTAATTAATAATGCAATGCAATAGTAGCATTTTAGTGCCTCTACCATGTCAGAATTTAGACATGTCTTTTAAAGTGTGATGCTAACTCTGGAGGCAAGTTTTGCTGTTTCTTTGTATAAATAGATTAAGATTCAAAAAGATTAGAAGAAAAGTGTGGGAACTTAGAGTCCTAAATGTTTCCCATTCTCTAAACTTCTTCCTTGGAAAACTTTGTTCATTTAAATCTTTGGCAATTACATGATAACACTTAATCTATGACCTCTCTACTAATTTACTATTACTGTGCTGTTTATAATTTGATGCTACAGAGCAATCAGTGAACAAGGGGGGAAGGTTAAAGTAAATAAAAGGAAAAGGGTGTATGAATGCTTTCTTACTACAGATGATTTCTATCACTAATCACCTAGCTTAGAAAGTACCTTAATTCATTCATTTAACTATGATTTTGAGAGTCAGCTATCTGTCAAGAACTGTGCTATGCAAAAATTACACAATATTAAAAAAAAAGACAGTCCATACCCCCAAAAACCTAATGAAGGAAACAAATGAATTGATAGGTGATGAGTGATGAGTAGGGAGGGAGTAAACAAAGTATTACAAGATCATAATGATGTGAAATATATATATATAAATAAATATTTTTTTTTAAATAAAATAGAATTCCTATTGGTGGGTACCTAACCCAGCAGGGAGTTGTGTTCTCCACAGACCACTATGTATTGGTGTTGTAAAGAAGATACTGGTAAGCAAAGAAGAGAATTAGGTATTCTATGACAATATATAAACCATTTATTATATAAATTAGAATTTCTATACTCTCTTTTTAAATAAATAACCTATTTGATGTAGAAAGTAAATTTTACCATTTTCAGGAATTGAGTTAGAGAAATACCCTTAAAATAATACAAGATTGTAGTTTTATAGTGAATTTAATTAAATATTTTTGTATAATATATTCAACCTTATCACACACATATATGAAAACATAAATACAAATATGTAGATGTAGCAGCAATTTTAACATTCAGTAGCCACATGAAAGTGAACATTGGAGATGAGATTTGTGTCAAAATACTTTCTTTGGGAAAGAAACAAGTACATGTATTTGTATTTGCATTTTCTTTCTTGGCAAAACCCAAAGTGTGGAAAAATAAAACAAAAACTAACATCCATGAATACATACAAATCAGGCAATGTTCAAAGTACCTGATGTGCTAATGACTCACTAATCCTTAACCACAGCACTCTGCAAAATATAAAAAATCCACATTCCCATTTTAGAGAGCAAGCGGTAACGTGTTCACGTTTGACTGGCTTGTAAATTTTGTTCTATAATACTCTCATTGTGTTGCAAAGAATATGCTCAGGAAAAGATAAAAGCTTTGACTTTATTAGAAATAATTTGAATATAGATTATTGATTTACATTTAAACCTGAATTTGTTCCAAACTTTGTTTTATACACACACACATACATATGTGTGTTCTGATATATGTATGGTATGTATATTATCAAAATAGACCCCTAATACAGATATTAAATTTGCTATTTCATATATAGGAAACCTTTAGCTAAATATCTTGTCCAAGGTGTTCATCAGATCTGAAATAGTTGTTTAGTGCTTTTGCACAAATAGTGATAATCTCTTTTAAGATTTTTTGTACCTAGTGTTAAAGTTCAAATGAAATGTAATTTTAAACAGCGCTTAGAATGAATTTAGAGTTTTAAAAAAGTACTTGTTTAACTTATATTTGAAATAATTGATTGGATGATTATCCCTATGAATATTAACAGCTATCAACTAGATTGATGGAGGAAAGAATAAGGTTATTTATTAAATTTTCACCAACATAATTTAAATGTTTAGCACAGTGTCTTTCAGAAAGATGTCTTTCCCAAATATGAAACAAATCCCTTAAGTTAAAAACCAAGGTAACCTTTTAGTTGATGGCTTATTAAATTATCTCATGACATATGTCAGCTGTAATTATTAGGTGAAATAATCCATGAGTACAGCTTTGTGATTCCACATTAGGAATCCATCAACTCACATTCAGATATAGGAACTTGGGCACCTGATTTCTATGTGTCTGACGCAGCCTACAGGAATAAAATTTAATTTAACGATTCAGTAATTCTTTAAAGATAAAAATGAAATAGCTTTCACACTGCAGTTACCAACTTGTCAACTTTCACAGACACCTTGTCACACCAACCAACTTTTATTACACATATTGCAATGCGATTGCAAACAAAAATTGGTTGTCTTGTTTTCATGGGTTGAGTAATTTCACCTATGGAAATTAGACAAACTAGCATTATTCAGTGGAAATAACATTGCTGATGTTGCTACTGCCTCTCACTATGTAGGAGTAAACTTAAAAATTAGTGCACTTATAGTCATAGTGTTCTCTAAAACCTGGAACTACATTATACTCTACATTTTCTGCAATGCTCTGCGACTAGACTCCTCAGTCACTGCTTGCATTGATTCTCTTACAGAGACATACACTTAGTGAAGGGCACTTAACAACTCATGTTCTTTTGCTTAATGTTTTTTAGGTAAAACATCAGCATGTGTGCTAATCTTTACACCACTGTAATACATTGATTTTGTAGCATAAAAGTAAGCAAAGAGATAAGGTTGTTTCTCCACTGAAAAATTACTTTTAATCTTATTGAAAATGGACCAAAGGATGTTTTAATTTTAGATTTAAACTGTCTCTTAATGAAATAGCCTATTTCTTTATATATTTGTCTTTGTGTTCAAATGTGTATTTCACTTTCAAGGTAATAATTCACACATTTTTTCCTGAAATCTCAAAAGATTATATAAATCACAAAAAGAATAAATTTATAACAGTGGAAAGTCATTTCAACAAATTTCAAAAATGTAGGAAGCAAAATTTATTTCTGTATGAGTTTTGATAAGCTATTTTCTCTAAAAATATAGTTATTTTGCCCAAATGATATCAGTTTCCAATATTGTTAGCATAAAATTGGTCATATTATTTTGCCAATGCCTATAAGATCTATAATAATATCATATTTTCTTACAATGGTATGTTTGACTAGTCTGTTTTTTCCAATCATATATCTAACTACTTATGATCAATATTTTACAAGAAACAAGTTTATGTTTTGTCAATTTTTGTTGTGTATTTTCCCCAATTTCCCCTAACTCCTCAGTATCTATCTATCTATCTATCTATCTATTATTAATTTATCAAGTTAAAGTGTAAAATTCAGTAGTTTTTAGTATATTTTCAAAGTTATGCAACCATCAATATCAAAAATATTAGAACATTTCAGCAGCTCACAAAGACTCATGTCCATTAGCTCTCATTCACCAGCTCTGCACAACCACTACACATGGACAATCTTGTTTGTAGAATTGCCCAGTCTGCATAGTCCATATGCAGAAACTGTACATACAACATGACTAATTCACATTCTTGTTTGCATTAAGGGAGTTTATTAATCTTTTTCTGCAGGTGTTATTACCCATAGTTAAATTGTGCTCCCTCCTCACTTTGTTATTGCCCCTTTTCCTCACTCTGTGACTTCCTCAGTTTTATAGTCAGCTAGAAAGAATTGATTTTCAAGCTTACCTTTAGCTGACCCTTTGTATTCCACCTTTAAGGACACAATTCAGTATATATCTTTGTCTTGACTCATTTAGCTTATCACACCCCTTCTAGATACACAAATGGGATTTTGTCTTTTTTGATTTCTGAATACAGCATCATTCATTTGTGTATATACACCACATTTTTTTTCATGAATGCATCCACTCTTGGGCACTTTAGTTGTTTCCATATGTTGATTGTTGTCAATAGTGGTACTATAAACAATGGTTGACCTCATTCTTGGTCTTCTTTACCACTTAGGATGGGAATGTAGACTGGTTCAACCCCAGTGGAAAACAGTGTGGAGGTTCCTCAAAAGATTACAAATGAATCTGTAATAAGACCCACAAATTCCATTCTTAGTTATCTACCCAAAGAATACAAAAGTCCTTCAATAATATATTTATTATTTACATTTAAGAGATTTATTCAGAATCATTCAGAATCACACAATTCATGAGGGACTACTCAGAGCATGTAATGCTGATTTTCTGCCTTGCTGAGCCTTGTTCTATAATTCCCATAAATTCTGAACTTGTTCTATATTTTTATGAGTGGCCCATATTAGAAAGCAATTCCTTCCCATCATGTACCATCTGTCCTTTATTCATTGTATTATTCAATCTAACTACTACATGTTTTCAACTTATACTCACTTCAGTTCATGCCTTCATTTTATCAGTCCTTTAATATTCCAATAGTCTATTAATTTGTCTTTCTATTTCCAGATTTTATTGCTTACAATCTGTTTTTGAACTTTGCTTACATTTTTTTCTTTCCAAAGTATAAATACTATCTGGTGTTCAACATTTTCTAAACATTTAGAAGTTCGTTAGTGTAATAATATATGAATGAGGGCCTTCATACTTAAGCTCTCTATTTTCTATCATGAATGTTTTAAGTGATTCAGGTTCTGATACACAAGAATTACCACTTGAAAAAGAGTACAAAGGAAAACTGACGCTTGTTGATAAATTCCTCTGGACCATTTTCCGTATTCTTCCAATGTCTTTATTAATTATCTCTTCTGGTTTTCTTTCCCTGAAACCTTTGAATAGGTAATTTGGACTTTCATTTCCTTTACGGCTACTTGGATTTGGATTATTAAATAGCCTGACTTTGATTTTTAGACTCTTCTAACCTGAGAACTCCTTTGAGTGTTGTAGCTGGGAAATTCTCATGGTTCTGAGGTTGGAAAATGCAATTGAGAAACATTTGACCCTCATTGTCTTTACCTGTCAGAGTACTTTACAGGAAAGACTATTCTAGGAAGTCAGTTCAAAAGGGAATTATGTTATTGAAAGGGTTAAAGAAGTTTCCAGCTGAATTTCTTGCAAACATTCCCAAAAGTGCACTCATTAACCCACCTAAAGAAAATATTAAGTGTGAAATCAGTACTGTACAATGCTTGAAGCAAGAACTTCCATTGTACATTAACAACTACTTCCCAAAATCTACAAAACTAAAAAACACATGTTTTACCATTCTGCGCAGGAAACCTTACCACTTTCACAAACTTGATCACAAGCAGCAACAAATGCAAACCCCAGGAAGGGCATATTTCAGTTTTTCTAAATCTGAAGACATCAGCTAATTGATAGACCAGTTTGCATCAAGCACTCTAGCTGCAAAGGAATCTTGAAAGAAATTAATTTTTAGTTAATCAAATGGAAAGAGAAATGTATGGAGATTGAATGAGGCAATCCATTGTCTTCAGCATCCTTCCCATTCCTGCCCCAATGATGTTCCTCTGGAGCTCTAGCATTCCCTTTTTTCAGGTACAGAGTTTCCATCTTTATTCCAACTTGACCCATCAGCAATATACCATGAATGCAATAATAAAAGATGTTAGGTGATATATATGTTTATCTGTCTATGTACCTATTTGGGGGGAGAAACAACAAAAAAGAAGAGAGATTACTAAGAAATCTGTGAAAAATTTTTAGTATTTTTAGGAATTGTTACATCTAGTTTGCATTTCTCTTGCAAATGGTAAAACAGATAAGAAATGGAAACTAAATTCAAAAAATGAATCCTATTCCTGGATGCTAAATATTTTGAATTAAACTTTTGAATTCTTTTATTAAACTTTGCAATTTGAATTTACCCTCAAAATCCTGACATTTCAACATTTCTCCAGGTTATGTACAGTATGCTTTAGAAACTAAACCAAAAGCTGATGTGGCCAGATATAATCAATCTGCCATTTGGAAAAATTAGTTTCAGAAAATAAGGAAGTCAAGCAAGACCAGGTTATTGTCTGCTGAGAAAGGAAAGAGGATTATCTCTAGTGTTCAGTGGGGTCTCCAGTTCAATTGTTTATCTAGTAAATTCTCACATAATCATAGTCATCAACATTCCCCAAAAAACAGATTTGTAAAGAAAATTTTTAATTTATGCTGTACATCGTGTCACCAAAATTAATGCCTACATAAATAGCATTTGCTGTTGACATTTGGACATTTGGTTTTTTAATGTTGGTAGACATGTGATATTCATCCAGTCCAGAGTGAAAAGCAGTCTCCATCCCCTTGTTTCCTTTGCTCTGTCTGTGTACACGGCATGAAAATCCAGGGAAGGTATCACTGCGTAGTGAAGAAAGAGCAACAAGAAGATTTGGCAGCTTCTGAATATTGAAGTTAAATATCTAAATATCTAAATCTTTTCTGTGGGCATCAAAATGGCAAATATAAAAAGTGTTCAGTGAGATGACGTGAGCAGTTTGAATTGTGGTTTTCATATTAGCTAAAATATTTCCCTGCCTCTATATTTCAGAGTAAGGACGACAAAATTATTTTTATATAACCAATTTCAAACGATGTGGTGTTTTCACAAAATCTTTTCAGTTCTAAGAAGTAAATGCTTAGGAAATTCATAGCAAATGATGAGAAGCTCACAGTTAATGCTCAGAAATAATGCTGATAAACCTGTGTCTTTTGGAGTGTTCTTTCCTCTTGCTCTTTTGAATGTAAAGGAAAATCACTGACTCAGCTCACCTGACTTCCAGGGTTAACTCATCTGCTCTGGTTGACTGGGTGCCCCTGTTCTCTTTGGTTCATGTGTAATATGGATGATATGGTGATATGGTGTTGTGATAATGTGGTGGGAGACTACAGGGATGACAGTGATATAAGAAAAAAATTAATAATAAAAAAGTAAAAACTTCAATAAAGAACAAAAATCTTATTTTCATTGACAATATATCTAACCAGGTGGACCATTCAATTTCAGTTTTACAAAATTGCAAAATAAGATTCAATTTATACATTGTACAAAGACTCCAACTTGAGGACCTAGAAAAACAGCAACAACAACAACAAAAAAAAATCAAAGCCAGCAGAAGACAAGAAATAACAAAAATAAAAAGAGATTAATGAAATAGAAACCAAAAAGACCATCAAGAAGATAAGCAAAACCAAAAGTTGGTTCTTTGAAAAAATAAATAAAATTGATAAACCCCTTGCAAGACTTACAAAGAAAAGAAGAGAGAAAACTCAAACAGGATCATAAATGAAAAGGAAGATATTACAACAGAAATCCAAAAGATATTAGCAGAAATCCAAAAGATAATTAGAGACCACTATAAACATCTATATGCAAACAAATACAGCAACATGAAAGAGAAGGACAAATTCCTAGAACAATACAGTCATCCAAATTTGAACAAAGAGGAAATAGAAAACTTAAACTGGTCAATCACATGCAGTGAAATTGAGGCAGTCATCAGAACTCTCCCTAAAAACAAGAGCCCAGGTCCAGATGGTTTCACAAATGAATTCTACCAAACTTTCAAAGAGGAACTAACACCAATACTGTTAAAACTCTTTCAAAAAATTGAGAAAAAAGGAAAGCTAACAAATACCTTCTACAAAACAAACATTACACTAATTTCAAAATCAAATAAAGAAATAGAACTACACCAATCTCCCTAATGAACACAGATACAAAAATTCTAAACAAAATCCTGGCAAACCAAATCCAACATTGATTAAAAAGGATCATCCATCATGACCAAGTGGGATTCATCCCAAGGGCACATGGATGGTTCAGCATCCGAAAATCAATCAACATAATCCATCACAACAAAGAGAAAAACAAAAACCATATGATTATATCAATAGATGCGGTAAAAGCATTCGATAAAGTTCAGGATCCTTACATGATGAAAGCCCTGGAAAAAACTGCTATAAAAGGAACATACCTCAAAATAATAAAAGCTATATATGACAGACCCACAGCAAATATCATCCTCAATGGGGAAAAACTGAAACGATTTCAATTAAGGTCTGGAACCAGGCAAGGATGCCCACTCTCTCCACTCCTTTTCAACATAGTTCTGGAAGTCCTAGATAGGGCAATAAGACAAGAGAAAGACATAAAGCAAATCCAAATAGGGAAAGGAGAAATAAAGCTATTATTATATGCAGATGATATGATACTCTATGTAGAAAACCCAGAAAAATCGACAGGAAAGCTAATTGAAATAATAAACCAATTCAGTAAGATAGCTGGATACAAAATCAACACACAAAAATCAACAGCATTCACATATGCAAAGAATCAATCAGAAGAAGAAGAAATTAAAAAAAAATCTATTTACCATTGCACCAAAGAAAATCAAATACTTGGGAATTAACCTAACAAAAGAAGGAAAAGACCTACACAAAGAAAACTATAAAACATTCTTAAAAGAAATAGAAGATGATGTTAAAAAATGGAAAGACATTCCCTGCTCATGGATCAAAAAAAACATTATCAAAATGGCCATATTACCAAAAGTAATCTACAGATTCAATGCAATTCTAATAAAGATCCCAATGACACATTTTAAAGAGATAGAACAAAAATTGCTGAAATTCATATGGAACAACAAAAGACCCTGAATAGCCAAAACCCTTTTGACAAGCAGAAGAGAGAATGGAGGTATTCCAGACTTCAAATTTCACTACAATGCCATAATATTTAAAACAGCATGGTACTGGTAAAAAAAAAAAAAAAAAAAGCCCAGACCTATGGAACAGAATCAAATACCCAGAAATAAAAACACACATATATGGTCAACTAATATTTGACAAAGGGGCAAAAAACATACTCTGAAACAAGAATAGCCTCTTCAGTAATTGGTGCTGGAAAAACTGGATCAAGACATGTAAAAAAATGGACCAGGACAACACCCTCACACCCTGTACAAAAATCAACTCAAAATGGATAAAGGACCTGGACATGAGACCTGCAACCATAAAATACATAGAAGAAAACCTGGGCAAAACCCTTCTTGAATTTCACCTCATAAATCCATTTTGGGAAACAACTATGGCTGGCAATAAAATGAAGGAAAACATAAACAGCTGGGACTATATCAAACTAAAAAGTTTCTGTACAGCAAAAGAGACAATAAACAAAACAAAAAGAAACTCAGCCAACTGGGAGAAAAATTTTGCCCTCCAGACAAGTGACAAGGATCTGATAACAAAGATCCACAAAAAGCACCTACAGTTCAACAAAAACAAAGCAAACAAAACCCAGTTAAAAAATGGGGAAAACTCAAAAGACACTTCACCAAAGAGGAGATACAGATGGCTAATAGGCGTATGAAAGAATGTTCCATATCACTAATAATCACAGAAATGCAAATTTAAACCACACTGAGATACCATCTTACACCAGTAAGAATGGCCCATATATATAAAATAGATAACAACAAATGTTGGCACAGATGTGGAGAAAAAGGAACTCTTTTACACTGCTGGTGGGAGTGCAAACTGGTTCAGCCACCATGGAAGAGTGTGTGGAGAACCCTCAAACAATTGAAAGTGGACTTACCATTTGACCCAGCAATCCCACTACTAGGAATCTACCCAGAGGACATGAAAACATTAATTCAAAATGACACATGTACGCTCATGTTCATTGCAGCCCTGTTTACAATTGCCAAGAACTGGAAACAAATCAAATACCCCAATACTGACAATTGGTTGAAAAAAAATGTGGTATATGTACACAATGGACTGCTACGCATCAATCAAGGAGAACAAAAACATATCATTTGCAGCAACATGGATGGAACTACAAAACTCATATTAGCAGAACTAAGCCAAAAAGAAAAAGAGAAATACAGGAAGGTCTCATTTATATGATGACTAGAGGGAAAAACAAACAAAAGAAAAAAATAAAACAACCAATGGGATTGAACAATGGAGCAAGAGAGGAGGAGGGGAAAGAAGTTCAGTGAGGCAAAGGGCACAAAAAAGTAAGATAGTTAACAGGTGTTAGGAAGTGGGAAAGTCCCAGGGTACTCAATAATGTAATATAAATATAAATACACATATATATATGCAAATTTTAAAAATTTAAACTGAATTAAAAAAAAAAAAAAAAACAGCAACCATCACAGAGATAGTTGATATTCTCTGTGGCTATCTCTTCTATCCTATTCCCCATTATACATTCCCAGAAAATAATAATCAGTACACTGGATTTGATGTTTGCCATTCCAGTGGTATTTGAAACTTTTAAATCACACGTCAGTAAATATATGTTATTTTTCATAGTTCTAATTTTGTGATTATGGCATTGTAATATGTATACCTATCTATGTAACTTGCTTTCTTCCCACACAAAAAAAATTAAAATTAAAAAATAGAAAATAGAAAAAAAACAACAGTATCTCTAATTTACAAAGCAATCATGAACTATATCAAGATAGTAACCTGTGGAAAGAGTTTTCTTCTTTGGTCATTCAGTTGTGTCTTACTGAATGTTCATCACTGGCAGACATTGGCCTAAGCTGAGGGATACTCTGCTTTTATGAAGTCTCTTGCCTGAAAGAAACTTAAAAGGAAACAATTTAACATCATAAATAATTCACTAGTCACTGTTTTAACCACCTTATCTAGTAGGTGAATTTATAAATAATGTCAATTAAAGCAGAAATTTAATCCAATATTATTTGAACTGGTTATGTTTATAGTATTAATGATTAGAATCCCCTATAAGAGTGTTCTAAATTATAAATTTCAGATAGTTTTTAGTCCTTAATATGACTATTTCTCGCCCCAATACTATCCTAATGTAGTGTAGAAAAAAAGGAACAGTATGTTAGTCAGAAATCTCATTATTGCTAAATGTGTTTATATTACCAATAAAACATGTATGTGATATGGATATAATTGATGTAAATATATAATGATATGAATAGGATTTACATTTAACTATACTTAATTTGATTGAATGTGTATAGTATGTATGTTTATGCATGACCTTTGAGTGATGATATTATTTATGAATTATCAAAAACTGAGTTGTTATACTAATTAATTCTAACATGTTAATAACTGTCTATGCTTTTTGGTAATTCCATCACCTTAAATTATAGCTTACTTTTGTTTCTACCATTCCAGATATTGTGCTATTGAAACTTCATCCTTTAAATAAAGATTACATTAAAAGATTTTATATTTTTTAATTTTTTATTAATCTTATTATTTGCATATTCATGCATATAAGTATATATATATGTATATATAGATTACAGTATTGCATTCTCCAGGGTTCTCCCTCTACTCCATCACTCAAGAACCCTACTCTTGATCTTCTTGGACTCCTCCATTCCCCAATTTCTCTCTGTCCCCACTCCTCCCCTCATAGCCTGCCCCAGCTCTACTGTCAGCTTATTTTGGGTTTTTCTTATCTTTTTGTTTGTTATTCCCATGTCCCATCTGTAGATGAGATCATGTGGTTTCTATCTTTTTCTTTCTGACTTATTTCTGCTAATAAGTCCATCTAGGTCCATCCATGTTATCACAAATGCTTCATATTTTTCAGTTTTGATTGCAGCATAATATTCCACTGTGTAAATATACCATATCTTTTTCAGCTATTTGTTAGTTTGGGGGCATTTGGATTGTATTCATATAATGACAATTGTGAATAGTACTGCAATAAACATCCAAGTACAGGTATCCTTTTGAATTGGTGCTTTGGTGTCCTTTGGGTAGATTCCCAAAAGTGGGATTGCTGGATTGGATGGTTGTTCCATTTTCAATAGTTTGAAGGTCTTCCACAGTTTTCCGTAGTGACTGGACCAGGTCACATTCTCACTAGCAGTGTAAGAGTGTTCCTTTCTCTCCACATCCACATGAGAACTTGCTGCTGCCTCTTTTTCTGATATGGGCCAGTCTTGCTGCTGTAAGGTGGTATGTCATTGTAGTTTTGATTTGCATTTCCCTGATTACTAGTGATATTGAACATTTTTTCATATGCCTCTTAACAATTTGTATTTCCTCTTTGGAGAAATGTCTTTTTAGTTTTCTCCATTTTTTGGCTGGGTTTTTTGTTTTATTTTTGCCAAATTGTGTGAGTTCTTTGTGGATCTTTGTTATCAGACCCTTATCACTTTTATGGAGGGCAATTTTTTTTTCCCATTCAGTTGGGTTCCTTTTTGTTTTGATTATTGTCTTTTTTGTTGTACAGATGCTTTTTTTAGTTTGATATAGTCTCAGTTATTTATGTTTTCCTTAATTTTTTTTATGATCTGTAGTTGTGTCTTAAAGATTTGGTTTATTTTTCTTTTTACTAAACTATAAAATTTATCTGATTTCACCTGCTTTTAAATTGTTTATCCTTTTTCTCCTCTAGGATCCACTCTGTACAGTCACATTGCATTTAGTGGGTATATTAAAAAACTTTACTCATCCAGTCTTTCCATTAGTCATACATATATGTATTTATTATGTTGTTACTATCACAGAATCTAGCTGTATCTGCTTGTTTTTCTTTTTTTTTAGCCACTTAATACTTTTTAAACTGTCTTCATTATAATCAATTTTAAGACTGCAGACTATACCTCATTTGACTCTAACTTGTTGAATGCCGTCCCATTCCTTACTGATGGATTTTCAGTTGGAGGGTGTGGTGAACACAAAGAATTCCTGCATAAGCATTCTCCACATTCCCATGAGCAATGTCCCTGGAGTCTCTAAAATCACCATCCATTGCAGGTAACAAGTTGTATTCACCGGTCACAACCATCAGTGGCAAGTGGTTAGGTTCAAGCCACTTAATAAATATTTATATTCTTACAACTTAGCCATTTGAGAAAATAGTACAAATACATCAAAATAAAATGGCACATTTCTTTCATTTTAAAACAAATGCAGATACTAGTGGGACATCTGCACCTCTCAGCTTTGCACAGCTTCTCAGACTTGAGAAGCCCCAACTTCACCTTCTGTCCCAGTGATTTTTCACATTTTTCTGAAAACCAAGCTTTCTTTCATTTTTATTATATTATTTGAAAACCTAGCTAATGAAGACACAAAATCGTCAGTAGGAATGCAGCACAGTTTGTAAGACCACTTGTGCTGGTGGTGACTATGGAGCATTGTAGTTTCCCTCAAAATTTCTGAGTTCTTGATGACACTCTGGGCACCTGACACACAGCAGGAACCATGGTCTCCTACCTCTTTTTCTCTATAAATAGTTTTTTTATGATAAATGTCCAGGTTAAAATTTATGTTGATTTAAAGGTCTGATCATTTTGTGGTTCTCAGTGAAATAATTTTTGTTTTAAATTATGTATATATTATCTACACATAATATATGTATTTCACATCATTGTCTACCCTGAGGTTTTCCCACAACCCTAAAAAGGATTTCTGAAGTGTAATTATTGGAGAGTTTTGCCAACATTTTCTTCTATGTATTTTATGGTTTCAGGTCTTAAATCCAAATCTTTTACCATTTTGAGCTGCTTTTTGTACATGGTGTGAGGGAGTTGTCTACAATCATTTTTTTTTTTTTTTTGCATGTAGTGGTCCACTTTTTCCAGCACCATTTATTGAAGAGGCTATCCTTGTTTCAATGTACATTTTTCGCACCTTTGTTGAAAATTAGTTGTGTGGCTTTATTTCTGGGCATTCAATTCTGTTCCATTGGTCTGACTATTTTTGTACCAGTACCACACTGTTTTAATTGTTATGACTTTATAACATAATCTGAAGTCTAGGATCGTTATACCTCTGTTCTCTCTACTTTAGGTCCAGAGGGTTTTGGATATTCGAGGTCTTCTGTTATTCCATATGAATTTCAGTAATTTTGTTCTGTCCCTTTAAAGAATGTCATTGTAATTTTTATTGGGATTTCATTGAATCTGTATATAGCTTTTCGTTGGATCACCATTTTGATAATGTTAATTCTTCCAATCCATGAGCAGGGGATGTTATCTCACTTTTTTGTCATTTTGTTTCTTTTAGAATCATTTTATAGTTTTCTTTGTATAGGTCTTTGACTTCTTTTGTTAGGTTTATTCCTAGGTATTTAATTTGCATTGGTGCAATGGTAAATGGAATGTTATTTTTTTTAATTTCTTCTAATTTTTTTTTTGCATGTAAGAAGGCCACTGATTTCTGTGTGTTGACTTTGTATCCAGCTACCTCGCTCAATTGGTTTATTATTTCAACTAGTTTTTCTGTGGATTTTTTGGGTTTTCTACATACGATATCATATCTGCATATAATGATAACTTTAATTTATATTTTCCTATTTTTATTTCTTGTATATCTTCTTCTTGCTTTATTGCCCAAGTAAATTAACATATCTCAACATAGTCAAAGCCATCTATGGCAACCATTATCATCTCTATCATTAGATTACTTTAGATTACTTGAGGTTACAATCTTTCAGCAAATTTTAATTTTTCCCATCATTCTGCTTTGTATTTATGCTCTAGCAATGATATTGATGAAATTGTGGAATGGTAAAATATCAACTAAAGTAACCATAGAAGACTAATTTAGCGACAAGTTGCAGTATACAAAATAGCACTAGTGCTTTCTATTTGATGCCAACCAAAATTTAATAAGGAAATTGTTTTCACTGTAAAATTGCAAAAATCATAGCTCTGAGTCTATACTATACATACATAGATGCATACATATTATTTTCCATTAGATAAAATAAAATTCAGGGTGTCCCAAATTACCTAAAGTTTTATGTAAAAATGTATATAAGTGTATTGATATTGAGGAAGGAGTCACAAATTTCATCATTTTTCATGACATCTATGACTTTCACACCTCAAAGAACTGGTTGAAACCTACTGCTTTTTCACCAGTTGGCAAATAAATTGCAGTAGTGTTTTTATAGTCACTCTTGCATTTTCCCCATTATGTATACATGCTGCAGAAAATAGAAATGACCATAAGGCAAGTAACTTTAAGATTGGAAGTTCAACAAGGAGAAGTGAGCCATCTTTGTGATAAATAAATCATATAACCCAGTGCACAAAGTGGACTTTCATAAAAGGGGATGAAAGCCATGGTCTCTACAGTTATATATTCCTTTTAATTTCCAATTTAGATCTCAAACAATAAAGGGTTAGTATCTAAGAAATTCAAAGTTGAGGACATGATTACAAAAAAAAGGATAAATAAAAAGAATTTAGATTTGTATTTGTACATTGTAAATATCCATGCAAATTATGTTTTTATTAATTTTATTTAGTGACTATTTCATAAACTTGACAATTTTCTTGAATGTCTTGAAAGTCATGCTTCCGATTCCAGTAGCAATATGAGAGTGTGAAGCTATAGGAAAAAACTTGTTCTGTTTTTCCTTTTGTCAAAGGAGTTTCTGTTTTCTAATAACAGAAGTGCAAATGTTGCTTCTCCAATGTAGGATTGTTAACTGAAGTTTTTTGTTGGTTTGTTTGTTTTAAACTAATAAAAGAGAAATTCACCCTCAGGGTTTGGCAATAACTAAGAAAATTAGAATTTGATGCTGTGACTTTCATATCCATAGTTCTTTGTTCTATGAAAGACAACTTTTAATTTATGGGATTAATCATTTCTTAATGAAATTGAAAAATCAGAGGAAACCTAAAATTTTCAGTAATCACTCTCTAACAAATTTTATAATTATTGTTTACTTTGATTTTTCAAATTATAATTTTTGTTCCTTATTATTTTTATTTACCTCATAGTGTGTTTTAGTTCCACCAATCTATCAGTGTGAATGTTTGAAATTATTTATATTTAGTATTATTCTACTGTTGCCATTCCTATATTTGGGCGTTAACTGTACATAGTTTTTAACCTCATGACTAGTTGGAGAAATAGTCATTAATTAAACAATTAAGTACACAAAATTGTGAAATTGAAATAGCCATGGATGAAAGAGAAGAGTATAACTGTGGGGAAAATGTATGTAATCAGAAAATAAAACTGTATTTAAGTAGTGACTCTAGTCACTTAACATCTGAAAGGTAAGAGTCAATTAAACAAAGGCTGCCCAAGAATGAAGAAACTGAAACTGTCTGAAATGATAAAGATTATAATATAAATAGTATGAGCATGCATGAGGAGAGCCAGTGATGTTGGAGTAGACAGAGCAATTCCACCCTTAGATATATACCCAAAGAATTTAAAAACGTTGTCTTCTAGGGATGTAAGACCCTGTGTTCATTGTAGCACTGATTCCTATAACCAATTAGTGAAAATAACCTAAAATAACTAAGGATAAGTGAGTGGATTAGGAAGTTATGGTACACACATATGTACACACACACACAGGAATACTTCTCAACTATTAAAGCAGAAATTTTGAGCATTCCCAAAATATTCTGCCTATTGCTATCCAGCAACTGAAATTGCTGAGATAATAATGAACAGTGTCAGAGCAACGTAGAGTAATCTAATCGGGGAACAGATCCGGTTCAGAAGAACCTGAGCATAATCCATTTTCAACATATTACTGGGGTTTTTCCCAAGTTCATTTGGTCCTCTGAATCTCAGTTTCATTTGCAAAGTTAGAGGTCATCCCATCTACTGCCAAGAATGGGGAGGGTTAATTGTGTATACAGTGTTTGGCAGAAAAACTGCTGTGCAACATCTCCTAAAGATTTGTGATATAATCACCCAACTTGCCTTTAGAAAAAAGACCTCTGTTTTCAGGTTTTATATTTTATAACTTAGTGAAACTTGCTGTTTCTGTGATTTAATGGTGTCTGTAAATGGAGATGACAACAAACCCTTACCTTAAATAAAGTTGTCAGAATTAAACTTACACCTCTTTAAACATAGTCTGACACACTGTCTAGTGTTTATTTGTAAACATGATATTAGGATCATCTACTAATTATAAATGTATAAACCAATAAGAAATTAACATTAAGGACCTTTTTTAAGGTATCCAGTCAAGAAGGGAAAAAAGAGGAAGAGTTTCAGTTGAGCCACCTTATTTTATAAAATTTCACTGAAGTGTTGGTTTACTTATCCAATGTATTCTCTGTGCTTTTTTTTTTTTTTTTTTGGAAGATCAATGTAATTCATGGTCATAATCTGCCCATGAGCACAGAGGAGTGTGTGGGAAGTAAACTCCTGTTTATTGATCAGCCTCAGGTTTTATTCCTTTTTCCCAGCCACGTTTTCAATGCCTTCGCGGCTGTTTAGAGGTAATCACAAACATCTGGTCCCCTTAGTTTTATAGTGTTTATTGCTCAAGCTGCAGATATTCTTTGTAGAAGTACCATTTTATTCTTCATTTAGTATAAATGAAACAACTCTGAGTGCAATATGGTTGCTGTGAAGTAAGTAATTTCTGGCTACCCATTGAGACTACTTTGTTCTTGGTAAATACATGTGCGTTTTCCCTGAACATAGTACTTAGAGATAGTATTTACTTTATTTCTAGACATAAAAAGGGAACATGAAGAGATCTAAGAGGATTGGAAAAGATGCATTTCTTTTCATTTGGTTGACTCATTTCTCAACATATCTTCATTAAATATTAAACAGTTGCTACAATTTATCTCAGGGAAGAACTAGTTAATTCACTGGAATAACTAGGTACAATATTTTGGTATTTTATATACTCTACATAGGCCAAGCATCAAAATTATTAAAATTCCTAAAAGATTTAGTTAGGTCTAAATCCTCTGACTTTGATGAAGAAAAGGGTTTTACTGTAGAGAATATAAAAACGCAAAAATACAAACTCTGGCAAGACTGCAGTTTGTTGTGGCCCAGCATGGGGTGTTTTTTTGTTCTTTGAGCAGATCCCTAGCAGCAGAATTGCTGGGTCATATGACATTCATTTTTTCAGTGTTCTGAGGAAGCCCCACCCAACTTTCCATAGCAGCTGGTATACATTCCCACCAGGAGTGAAATTTCTCTCTACATCCTCCCCATCATGTATCTTTGGTTTTTTAATGTGGGCCATCCTCACAGATGATATCAAGTGATATCTCATTGTGGTTTTAATTTGCATTTCCCTAATGGTAATAAATGATGGTGATTTTATTTCCTTAAACCTGTTGTCTGTGTCTGTATCTTTGGAAAAGTGTCTCTTTAGCCCTTATGCTCAATTTTTTTGCTGGATTGTTTTGTTTTTGTAGAGTTGTAGAAGCTCTTTGTGGATCTTCAGTAACTGTCCCTTGTCAGTAGTAAGGTGCACACATATTTTCTCTCATTTGGTAGGGTGTCTCCTCTTTCACTGTTACTCTTTTACTATAAAGAAGCTCTTCAGCTTGATGCAGTCCTACTTCTTTATATTGTCCTTTGTTTTCTTTGGTATTGGAGAGGAGTCCTCATAGATGCTTCTGAAATTTAAGTCATGCAGTATTTTGCCTGTTTTCAGTGGAAGTAATTTTAAATAATTTCTTAATGATAGGAGTAATTCTTTATGTTTCATGTATTAAATTTGCATTCTACTTTAATTGTAAAAAGTATTTAAAATTTGTTGTCAAATAACTAATTCAGATTTATGAATGCAATGAAAATTTTACTTGACTATTTTCAATTTTAATCTCAAATAATATCTTGATCTGTGAGTGATATTTTTTGTTTAGGATGAGAATTTCAATTTTAACTTAGAAAAAAATTTTCTTAGCATCTTGGAAATATTGTCATTTGATAATATATTGAAGATTCCAGGAGCACCAAAATTATAAACCCAGGAAATTTTAAACAACAGAGGCAGAAATGAATGTACCTAGGGACTTTCATGTTAAGAACCAGAGAAACATAAACTGATTTTTTTTCTTTAGATATATAGTTTGTATACACAAAACTTCATATAATTCATACATTCAATTTGTGAGTTTGGACATGTGTATAAACCAGTATTACCATGACCATAATCAAGGTAGTAAATTTCTTTTTATTTTTATTTATTTATGTAAAAAATTCATTTTATTGATTTGTCACTTTTGTGCATTAATTTTTCCCTCCTCCCCCCTCCGTATTCCCCCTCCTCCAGTCACTCCATCTCCCATTTTTCTGCAATTTGTTGGTTGGTTAAGTTGATGTTCAGTTGTTCATTGTTTGGCCCATTGGTCTCTTCTGATATCTGGTAATTTTTTTTGCATATATATGTATATTTATATTTATGTTACATTAGTCCATTATTGTGTTCCCTGGGGTTTTCCCAATTCACTAACATTTGTTAGCCATCCTGATCTTTTGTGTTCTTCACCTCCCCCACCTTCTTCCCCCTCCTCCTCTCTCACTCCATGGTTTAGTCCCATTGGTTGTTTTCATTTTCTTATTTGTTTGTTTGTTTGTTTGTTTTTCCATTTATCCATCATATAAGTGAGACCATCCTGTACTTCTCTTTTTCTTTTTGACTTATTTCTGCTAATATGAGTCTTTCTAGTTCCATCCAGGTTGCTGCAAATGACATGTGTTTGTCCTCCTTCATGGATGCATAGTATTCCATTGTGTATATGTACCACATTTTTTTTAGCCAATCATCTGTTTTGGGGCATTTGTTTTGTTTCCAATTCTCGTCAATTGTAAACAGGGCTGCAATGAACATGAGTATACATGTGTCCTTTTGAATTAATGTTTTCATGTCCTCTGGGTAGATTCCTAGTAGTGGGATTGCTGGTCCAATGGTAAGTCCACTTTCAATTGTTTGAGGGTTCTCCACACAGTCTTCCATGGTGGCTGGACCAGTTTGTACTCCCACTAGCAGTGTAAGAGAGTTCCCTTTTCTCCACATTTGTGTCAACATTTGTTGTTATCTTGTTTTATTTATATGGGCCATTTTACTGGTATAAGATGGTAACGCATTGTGGTTTTAATTTGCATTTCCCTGATTATTAGTGAAGTAGAGCATTTTTTCATATACCTATTAGCCTATGTATCTCCTCTTTGATGAAGTGTCTTTTAAGTTCTCCCCATTTTTGAGTGGGTTTTTTGCTTTGTTTTTGTTAAGCTGTAGGAGCTCTTTGTGGATCATTGTTATCAGACCCTTGTCATTTGTCAGGAGGGCAAAAATTTTCTCCCAGTCAGTGGGGTTTCTTTTTGCTTTGTTTATTGTCTCTTTTGCTGAACAGAAACTTTTTAGTTTTATATAGTCCCAGCTGTTTTCCTTCATGTTTTCCTTCATTTTTTGTCGGCCACAGTTGTTTCCCCAAATGGATTTCTGAGGTGAAATTCATGAAGGATTTTGCCCAGATTTTCTTCTATTTTGTGGTATTTTGTGGTTGCAGGTCTCAC
>PVHY01014398.1:0-38669 GCA_004024945.1 Uropsilus gracilis
GGGGGGGGGGGGAGGGAAGGAGGGGGAAGGGGGAGGGAGGGAGGAGAGTGAGTAACTAGAAAGCATATCTCCTGATTAGAACTAATCATTCTAGGAACTAAACTCCAACAATTCCTAGTCTGTCCAAAGTTTCCTATAATACCTTCTAAAAATGACCCATCATTCCCCCTTCTTTCCCCTTCAAGTGAGCTCCCTAAAGAGCTGGTGATAGGAGGCAGCCAGCATGAATGAGGAGGTATGAATCCCAGTGACCACACAGGTCTGGAGAACAGGGGACTATCAACTTTACCTTAGGAAGTACCACAATAAAGGAGCCTGGAGAACAATGCCACACACTTGCCCTATAAGAGGTCCCAGATGAGCTTTGACTGGCTACCTACTCAAAGTTACTCTTAGAAATTTAAGCAGCATGGACTCCAAGTCCCAGGAGCTCAGGTCCTCACCTGGGAAAAGGACACTTATCAGATAAGGAAGAGACCAATGGGCCAAACATTGACCAACAGACGAACAACTTTGTTGACCAACAACTCAGAGAGAGAGGGGAGCTGGAGTGACTGGAGGAGGGATGCAGGGGAGGGGGAATAGGAGGGGGGGGCTATACATAAGAGGATCAGTAATTACACAAATATGACTGAGGTTTTAAGAAAATAACAAAAATTAAAATTAAAAAAATAAAATGAATAAAAAGCTGTTGATATTGCTACAGCCATTGGAACCACAGGGAAGAAGGCAAATACCCTCATAGTGACAATTCTTATTCAAAAATTGATTTTAAGATTATAACATAATAAAATGCACTAACTCTAAACAAAATTTTTACATACATATACACCCATGAAACTACCATCCAAATAGTCACAAAATCCCACATGTCTCTATGCTGAGGTAAACACTATTTTGACTTCCATAACCTGTCCATTCTTGAAGAGCATACAAATGGAATCATACAGTATGTGCATGATTATCTGATTTCTTCCATTTAACAATATTTGACTGTGAGACTCACGCATGCTGATGTGTTTATCTATAGTTTACCTTTTTTTATGTCTACATAATATTCTATTTTATGACTACTTTGCAGTTTATCCATTTTCTTTTGATGAACACTAGTATTGTCTCCAGCCTTTGGCTGTTATGAATAAAGCAGCCATGAATATTCTTGGACATGTCTAAAATGGAAATATTTTTCTTAGATTTAGCCAAAAAGTGAGGCTGCGGAACTGTGGAGTCATATGTTTAGTTTTAGTAGATATTAACAGAAAGTTAAGCCCAAGTGATTGTACAAATTTACACTCATTGCAAGTGTATGAGTTTCAGTTGCTCCATACCCTGATGCTACCATTTCTCTCCAATTTTAACCATTCAGGGTGTATTCAGGGTAACTCATTGTGGTCCTGTTTTACACTTCCCTCTTGAGCATAAAGTTGAAAAGTCTTTCCCACGTCTCCTTTTGTGAAGAGCATGTTCAGCATTTCTGTTTCTTTTAAAAACTGAGTATTTGTTTGTTCGTTTGTTTGTTTGAGACTAGGTCTCGCTATTTTTGCCGGTGGAACTGCAGGCTCACGTTGCCCGGAGTACCACAGATTCAAGCTATCCCCAGTCTCAGCTTCCCAGATAGCTGAGATTACAGGCTCACGCCACCACGCCCAGCTATATTTTTTTGGAACTAGGTCTCGCTACATGCCCCAGGTGGTACTCGAACCACAATCCCAGGTCCCAGCCGCTTACAGACATGTGCCACCATGCCTGGCCTTAAAAACTTGAGTTTTTAAAAGTTGATCATAAACTAAGATATATAGTGAGGGAGGGAGGGGAAAAGAAAGGGGCACAAGATGGGGAGAAAGGAACACAAGGGAATATGGTGATGGATCACAGGTGACATGGTGGTGGGAGAACTATAAGGACAACAGCAATGTAAAAATAAAGTAAAAATGAAACTTTAATAAGTTGAGCTTTATGTCTTTTACTTGATTTGTTGTTCTTTATATTTTTTGAATAATTACTCAATAAATGTATTATGAATATTTCTTTCCAGACTATGGCCTGTCCTTTGGCTTATCTTTTCTCCTTAATGAACATTTTAATGAAAAAAAGTCCGTCATTTTAATGAAATCTAAATCACTGACCTTTTTTCTTTCATGTATAATACTTTTTCATGTTTAATACTTTTCATATAATATATGTCTACCCTTATGGCCTTGCTTTCTGAGAGAAAAAGTCCAAGGTTCAGAGAGCCTCATTATTTAAATGTGTCAACAACAGCAGTGCATGAGTGTTTCTTCCAGCCTTTTAAATTGAACCCTTGGATTCTACTTTCCCCAAATCATATGAGCAACCTTCAGATGCAGTGTGGCAGAGAATGGCTTGTTTAGAAGGCAAGGAGTTACACCTGTCTCTATGAGGTTGGCATTGGCTACAGAACAGACACTAGATGTCTGCAAAGTCTAGTGAAATCTTAATTTTTGTTCCAATAGAAGAAATTTAGACTCAATGACCATTTTCACACACGTCATTTACACAACATCAGCAGCACCATCTAATAAGATAAGTCTTAGGAGAATTTTTGGCTTGCCCTAATTTTATTATTGAGTGGGAAAGAACTACCCTACTATTCATGTTAAAGCAAGGCACTATTACTTGTCATAAAACTAACAGTTTCTGACAGAAACTAAGAAATCGAGAGTTACTACGTGAGCAGACAGCTAAAAAAGGCAATGAAAAGAGTGAAACAAGCAGAAACTTCACTTTTCCTGACTTTTCTAAACACTGGGAGATCTCAGTCTACAAACTGTTCAGAGACCTCTGCAAAAGTCCAAGCGAGACCTAACCAAGAGATGATGGCAGTGACAACTGAGAGGATGTTGGCAGTGACAACTGAGAGGGTGGCTGTGAAAAGACATGAAAAGGTCAACAGAAATTATCTAAATTAAATAAAGGAAACTGTGTTCAAATAGGCAGTATATACTTGTATATATGAAGTCATTCTCTCTTCTCCACTTTCTTATACTCAAATTTCCATCCTATGGGCCATTCATTACCATCTCCAAAGCAGTCCTTTCAAATTTCAAACGCCACGGAGCCAGGCAAGTAATATAAATAAATGAAGCACATCTGGACTAAGGCATCAGCATAGTAGAACCCTTAACAATCCTATAGGTTTAAAGAGAAACTTAAAACTTAAGTTCCGGTTGACCACCATCATATATGAATGAAGGGCCAATGAGATCAGATCTTCTGACTTTCTCAATTGTGATTTTTTTTCCTATGGAATTTTCTAAACACTATTACATCACATGGATCAAATAAAAATCAAATCACATAGATCAAATAAAAATCTCTTGGTTGGATTTGACCTGTAGGCAGTTTATAGTCTCTGTCCTAAAACTTGGCAGCAAAATAAGTAACATGTAGGTTTCCAGGGTTAAAAGAACAAGAAACTTGGAAACCTGGCATGTGGACAAGAGCTGGGCAGAAGACAGTGAAAAAGGAGTTTAACTTTCAGAGAGAAAAGTCTGAAGGACTCTAACTTCAGAGTTGGACAGGTTTATATTAGAAAAATTTGAGAAGAATTCAGAAAAATTCCATTGTAAAGAGGCATAAATAAAGCTAGAATGTGCATAGACCCTATTTGATTTTTTAAAAATGAGGCAGGGGGAGAAGGGAGAATATGAGACACATAAACAAGTTATTTTGCTTCTCTGTGCTTTGAACTCATCTTCAAACAAAGAAATTTTTCTTATTCTTTAAGAATCATACTTACTTCATAGGATTAAAATATGAAATTATTCATACAACTGCCTATCAAATAATACTTAAAAACATTAGCTACTAGTTATTATTATGAGGTACTGAGGTAAAGTAACTTGCTCAAAACCACACAACTATTAAATCAGTTGCCTTGATTGGCACCCGGGATGTATAGTTTCAGATCTAGCCATCAAGCTCTTCTGCCTTTCTAGGCTTGTTTCTTAATCTCTACATTAAGATATCAGACCAGATGATAACAAGTCTCTTTGAGAGCTGACATCTTATTCTATCAGTCAGTCCTCTAATCAGCTTGTTTCAGGCCCGCAGTACAACAAATGTGACCTGCTCACACTGCTAGCAGCTATGGAGGTAAAAGCAAAGGGGCACAACTCAAGTTTGGGGTATGCCAGAGAGCTCATTCCAGCATAGAATACAATATGGGTTAAGCTAGGAAGAGGCTCAGGTGAGGTGCCCTTACTGTTCTAGGGAAATTTATATTTGTTTTCTAGGAAGTGGTATCCTGAATATGCCCAGAATTCACTTGCATGTCTATGCTATTATGAACTGGAAGTCATTTATTAACTGGTAAGGAAGGAATCACAACACGTTCTAAATCAAGAATCTTTAAAATACCTAATTGCTCCTGTCCTCTTGAGGTTAAGAAATTCTCTGTGAGAAACTGGTAGTAGCTCTCTCCCTGGTCTTACAAAAATAATGTCTTGTGTCTCTACTCAGATACACAGCAATCAGAATTTTATCTGCAATGATAAGGGGTTCACAAACTCCTTAATCTTCCCATAGACTTTAGGCATCCCTGACATAGATCTATACTGTTCCAGACTTATCTTCCCAGGCTTTCAGAATTGCTCCAAGCTCTAACTTGGGGATCTTGGGCAGTTGTGTTAGGAGAAAAGTCATCTATTAGAACTCAGCATAATTAATCCTACATGGAAAAAGACAAAGGGCCCACTCTGCCTCCTCCATATCAACTGACACTCGGGAATATGAACAGAAAAATTCTATAAACTAATTCACAAACATCAGTGGATTGAAGACAGGAATCTTAACAGTAAATCATGCCCCTTTTCTGTGTCATTCATAAAAACTTATAAAATAAAATAAAGAACAGATTTTAAAAAATCCTAGTTTCCATGGTACTGTGGTCTGCCTTTTATTCCAGGAAAGGAATCAGTAAGGATTGCCAATTAGTCTTCTTAGAGGACTCTTTTCCCACGTGGGCTTTTAAAACCATAGGTTACCAAAGAAACCGTGCAACCTCACCCATAATTAAAAAAGCAATCTAAACAAGGAGATCTTATTTCCCTTCACAAGCTCAGTAACATTTGAAGTATTAAAGAGTTTGGAGAAACCTGAAGTCTCATGTGAAATTGGTAGGTTTGAAAATCAGTGCAGCCGTTGGTGACTGATTGACAATCTGGCACTCATCATCCAAAATATAAAAATGTATTCATTGATGTAACAATTACCTACAAATATTTTTGCAGAAGTCCATAAGATAACATATGCAATTAGGTTCAATGTAGCATCATTGATAATGGCCTAAATTAGAAGCAATATGTCCTGACTGTTAAGTACATCATATAAATGTACATCAGGATGTGAGGGTGATCTGGCTGCGACATCTGTAACCCCATTGATCGACAGGGTTGATTCGGCTGATCTGGCTGGCTAGGCGGGTGTCCCCTTCCTCCTTCACCACTCCATGTGCGTCCCTCCCGAAGCTGCACGCTGAGGACGGCCTTCCCCAAATAGAGATGGACCGTTCTTCGGTTGAGGGTATACGAGTAGCTGCACTCCCCTGCTAGAACCTCCAAACAAGCTCTCAAGGTGCATAAATGTACATCATATAATTAGATCTCTAAGTGTTGATATGGAAAAAGTGTGTATTATCATTTGGTTCCTTTAGTCAAAATGTTTTAAAAGGATGTATACGCATGCTGGAATATGCATTAAATTATGTTCTGAGAAAGCACCTATGAAACCAATGACTGTAGTTACCTTTGGAGAGATTGACTAAAGACCAGGAAGAACCATCACACTTATGTATATACATTTAAAATATATAGAAAGTAACAAAGGTAATCTGGAGATGCAATAGTTGTTTTGGTTTGTATGGATATAAACTCTAAATCTAAAAAATGTTACTATAAAAATAAAACAACAATCTCACACTTTTTTTTTTTTTTTTTTTAAGAATGAAGCTATGTTTAGGAGAAGACAAGGACCCAAATACAATGCACAGAAGGAAACTGATGGAGGCTGGGGGGAACCTGAAGAATTAAGACACTCAGTAGCCCTACTCCACCCCTTTCTTCTCTTAAGATACTGCTGACTCATGAACTACTCAAGCTTTCCAGTGGGAATGAATAGCTTAGGGCTCTAGTTGCCAACTATTCATTATAAGTATGGAAGATAGTAGGTTGAGAGAAAGCTGATGTAACTAGTCCAAACTGTGCCTTTTATAACGGGATATGGCAAAATGGTAGCTCCTATGAGCCTGAAGTGGGGAATGTTAAGAGCTGAACATAAGAGATTGTCTTCCTAGAGAAAAAACAAGTTTCTTAAGCATAAGCATTGCAGCAGCATAGAACAGCAAGAACCAGTGTACTGCAAAAGAGAGGGCAAGAGAAACCTAAGCTGTCCTATGTGTCTCCGGGAATCCTGCTCAACACAAGGGACACCCTCTGGGCCATCAGAGCTGCTGCAATAGTTCTAACCAACTCTGATTGCCCCAGGGAAAGAATTAGGAAGAACTTAAAATCACCTAGGAAGATAATCACCTGTACTTCATTATCCCTTTCATATGAGGTCCATGAATTAAACTGTAACTTCACTTACATTCCATGCATTTTTGAGACATTATTTTTACAAATAGGAAGTTACCTACACAGCAAATATCCAGAGGAGGTGACGATGCATGTGAGTCTCCTATAAACCAAGGCTAGTTTTATATACAGGTACCATATGGAATTAAGGAACAAAAAAGCCTCCTACTTGGCCCTCTCCACTCCATTTCCTTAATGATGCCTGAAACACCTCCATTAGTATGAGCCAAATCATCAGCTCAAGATTGCCCTAACTGTATTGTTTCTTAAAACGCAAAAAGAGGGGCGAAAAATTTAGGTTCCAAGTAAGTCATGCAACAGCTCTTAACCTTTATTGTCATCCATCCTTTGGAGAAACTGAAAAAAGCAAACAAACCCCCTTCTCAGAAAATGAGTACATTGTCATTTCCATGAAATTGGGGAAGTGGGTGTTAGCTTTCCTAAAGCCCATCTAAGGAATCCCTCTAGCCTATAGTTAAGAATCACTGGCTCAGCAACAAGGAATTTGAAATCTGCCTCCCCCAAACCATCCCTATTTGCATCTGGGGAACACTGGGCCTAAAGATACAAGGCTGAAAATGGGCTAAGGATTAAAATATTCAAAGAAGTTTGCCCATATTTGGCCCTGTCTAGAAATAAGATTACAATGTATCACTCCTAAGCCAGTAGTGTGCATTTCTCACACTGCCAGCCCACTGGGAACAGGGCTTCTGTGGCTTCTGAGATATCAGTACAAGTTAAGAGACATCCCATTGAGATTAACTGATAAAGAGGATCTCATAATACAGCCTTTTTTGGCCAATCACATTACCTGAGAATAGTGGCCAATTTTAATACCTTAAGAATGCAGGGGCTCACCTCTGAGGTTTTCGAATATCCCAGAGTCCCACTCCTTCCTTTGAATTGGCTGTGGCCAATAACCTGGGCTCCACAGGGTTAAACATGACACTGTGAAAGGCAGATGGATAGTTTGCCAGACAGAAGGGCTCTGTAAAGAGAGAAATTATGTCAGTTCATTTCAAGCACCTTCAAGCCAGTGGCAGGTAGACAAACAGGAATTTGAAAGCAAACAGAAGCACACCCTTTAATAACTACCCAAAGGGCTGAGCACTAGCAGTCATCTTCACACAAGTCTGCAAGTCCTAGGACATACTTTCTACATACAGAAAGCCTACAAACTACAATTTAAAGAATAATATTCAAAAGTGTATACACACACACACAGAGTACCTATTCAGATCCTGCAAAAAGAAATGGTTACCACAAATGAGATGGCAAGCTGTTTTACAGTAAGCAAAAATTAATTCCATGTGAGCTGAAAAAAAACGTATGACCAGTCGGGCGTGATCGCATGCACCTTTAATCCCAGCTTTGGGAGGCTGAGGCTAGAAATCACTTGAGTCTGCAGGTTCGAGACTACCCCAGGCAATATAGCAAGACCTAGCCTCTTAAAAGAAAAAAAAGTATGACCAATTACTGGTAGGATTATTATACCTTAATGCAAATACATTAACTTTTAAATTTAAAACTTTTAAAACTACGCAGATCTAATAAAGACAAAGCAAATCAATGACAAAAATGAAGAGTCTGGTAGTAGGTGAGTAAAGCACATACACATATTGAGATGTGTACTCTCAAACTGGTAAATCAAAACAAGTAAAGATTAGATCAAATTTAAAAACAAAAACAAAAACAAATAATAGTGTAGTTTCCCCTTCTGGTACACACAGTTCCCTAACTTGAAAAGAAAATCAACCTAGAATTTTAATTTCATTCCCAATTTTTGTATACAAAACAAAACAAACCACACAAACACACCTCTAGACTCCTTTAGATTTATTAGCTGGCTCCAGGTGAGAAAGGAATCAGTTTGCTACCTGAGACACCTCAGTGGAAGTTGCTATAGCCGGACAACCCTCTATGATTCCATACAAAATACTTCATAGGTCTCGGAGCAGGGAAGCTCCCAGTCATCTCCACGATTAGGCATTTCAGACAAAGGGGAGTTTCATTTATCAACCACTGCTTACACTACTGTATCTGCCTGACCCTAAGAACAAGATGCTCTTAGAGCTCTACCCTCAGCAGTGAACACAGCCCAGGGTGTTAAATGCTCAGAATATAAAATAATACAAAGACCTTGACCCTGCCAGACAATGCAGGTAGGAAGTATAGTCTATGTGTGCAGGTATGATGACGACAAAGCCTTCCCGAGGGAGCTGATAAGGGTGGCACTGAGGACACTGGTGGAGAAAGTCTTGGAAAACAGGCAGTTACTGGAAGAGAGCTCTCTACAGGAAATGAGTTGAAAAGATGTATTTCCTGGAAATTTTCAGAGAAATTCAACAAAACAGGTTTTTTTATTTTACACTTGAGACTCAAAAGCGCATTTGGAAAGAAACTCACCCAGACATTTTCTCTTAAACAGAGAGTTTCTACCATCATTTAAGTGCCTCTACACAGTTAAAAGTCATTTCAGTGAAACAACAAAGCTGAAACTAGGATACAAAAAGTGCCTCCAACAGCCCCAGAATCTGTCATCAATGAAGAGTATGTGTCAGTACTGTGCACAGAGCTGACCCCTGGTGGCTGCCCTCTATAAAGTAGCACTGCATCTTTAGGGCCAGCATGCAGCAAGTCTCAGTGACATTTACTACATGCACAGGGGCTTGTGGAGAGCCACATGTGGCTGGAGGATTGGCAAAGACGCCTCAATTCAGACAAATTAGAGGAAAGATGAAATCTCCAGAGACATATATCTAGGCCCCCATGTGAATTACTCTCCCATTGTATTACTTTCATCCCAGGTTACTCAGGTCATAAATTGAGTCTGCAGTGAGCTTGACATCAAACCCTTCAATACAATCCAAACTTTTGCAGTAACCTACCCCCATGAGGAGACTCCCGGATGTCCCAGATGAGAACACGGCCATCATCAGAGGAGCTGGCAAAAATGTTGTCATTTACTGGACTCACTGACAAGCCATACACCGCATCTTCATGTGCAAATACATCCAAGGTCTCACTGCTGAGAGAGAGAGAAGAAAGAGGCACACAAGGCACAGTGCATAGTGTAGAGTCTCGATCATCTAGTTCATAGAGTGGAATAAATCTGAAGGATATTATATGTATTAAAAAGTAGGTATTCAGAGCCGGGCACAGTGGCTCGTGCCTGTAAGCTTCAGCCTATGAAGTGGCTGGGGCTAGGGATCGTGGTTCGAGTCCCGCTTGGGGCAACACAGTGAGACCTAGTCCCAAAAAACAGCTGGGCGTGGTGGTGCACGCCTGTAATCCCAGCTATCTGGGAAGCTGAAGCTGGGGATCGCTTGAGTCTGTGGTACCCCAGGCAAAGTGAGCCTGCAGTTCCATGGGTAAAAATAGTGAGACCTAGTCTAAAAAAAAAAAAAAAAAGAGGTGTTCAACTTTGAGGTAAAAGAAATTTCTAATAAGCTTTTTATTTCACAATAATTCCTTTTGCCTGAATAAGCATATTCAAAAGTAACAAGGAGATAAGTTTTATGTTTTCATTTGCTACAAATGGCATCTGCTTGTGTATAGATTTGGTGTGGTCGTTAACACGCAATAAGAAATGGAGGTTTAAAGCAGTCAAATTTGATGCCAGCAGATGCAGAAGAGGCTATCACCTATTAATCAGTCACAGAAGGTAAGAGGCCATGCTGTCTAAGTTCAGATCCTTGCACCATCTGATTTTAAGTTACTTAATCTATACCTCTGTGAGACTATAATAGTTTCTTCTAACAAAACTATGAGGGTTAAATAAATTAACACATAAAGACCACTTCTAACAGTGCCTGGCACCAGAAAGAACTCAATAAATAATAGCTACTATTCTTACTATTACTATTATTATTAATTTCCTTCCCTTCTAACCTCTCCCTTCAAATTTTCACCTGAAAGCTATCATTTCATACCAACTTTATCATTATCTTTCTTTTTTAATCAAAACTTTATTTCAAAATTATAGGACTCTTATTTTGCAAAAGAATAGCTGATTTGAATTCTTTTTTTCAAAAATGATTCTGGCCTAGAGATATTTGCCTCTCTTCATCCAAAAAACAGTCAATCACCTTCATATCATATTTCAACGTTTTATTTACCTCTCAACATCATGGAGGATAACTTGCTCATCATTTCCTGTAAGGAAAAACAGACATGGAGTAATTCCTTCAAAGTGATGCCAACCCACAAAACAGTATTTTAAAAACTTCAGGGAAAACATATGAACAGGATCAATGTTAATACAAATTAAAAGTGTTATTTAGAAAAAAGGTTTATAAAATTAAGGATAGGACATTCCTACAGAGAATTTCAAAAAGCATGAAAGCAATTAGGTATAAAATAGTAAGTTTACAAAAATATATGATCCAGTGGATGATATAGGGAACAAAAAACCACCTGTGACCATTAAGAAAAAGATAAATGATCATAGGCAAATCAATTCCTTAATCTAAGATAGTTCTTTTTTCTTTAAGCAAAATGCCCTGGAATAAAATCTATAAATTTTCTATGTCTCTTTTTTTTTTTTAATCTGTGAAAGACAGGGTAATAATTGTACCTACTTTTCAAGGTTGCTGTGTAAAAAAAAGTACAATCAAGATAGATCTGAGTCTAGTTGGTAACTAAAGGATAAGTGAGTCAGGCAGATTTTTCCCTCCATTAGTCTGTAATATTGCACCCTCCCCATGATTGTGTATATGTCTGGCCTAGTGGGTGTGAGTGGGCACACCTGGCCCTGGGAAGTGAGGCTGAAAGGGCAGCATTACCCTGACAGACAGCATGAGCACACCAATAGAGAGTACAGAATGAGAGAGCGTAAGAGAATGTCAGAGAGCCCAGAGAAAGAGCATGAAGATTCTTGGGGGGCTAGGGGGTTCCCCTGCCTCCCAGCCCCTCTGGCCCTGCCCTGTCTGGTATGTCTGTGTAACTGCTGGAACCAATAAAGAACGTATATGGAGTTGGTAAGCCTACTTGGTTACACTACAACTGATGTCATGACCAGGCTGCTTCTCTTAAAATAACAAACAAGATGAGTTTATGAAAGATAGGCAGGTTTGAAGACAACTGAGATTTCTATTAGAGCAAACCAAGTAAAACTTATCTTAGTAAGCTGAAGGGTCAGCAGTTTTTTAGTTAAATAATTGGGTGAATGGTGATAATAACTGAAAAAGGAAATGCAGAGGACAAGAGGAAACTTATGTGCAGGGATGAGGGCCAATAATCTTGGTTTTAGATCCATTGCATTTACACTGCTTTTGGAACACAGACATAGATATTCAGTAGAAGAAAATCTGCAGAAGAGAAGTCAGGGCTAGGAATGTGGTCAGAAAGGATGGCTAACAGACACTAGTAACCAAGGCTGGCTTGAGCACAAGTCATTGCAAGTGTGCCCTAACACAATGCTTTTCAAATGGGAGTCAGTCATATGGGTCATGGCATCAACTTGAGCCGTAGTTTTAAAATCTATATCAATGAAACAGAACAACAACAAAAGTAGGGTATACCACATATACTTAGGTTAAGGCATATTCCAAGTATGTGTGTTACTTGTGTAACATTACAATATGAAATTTTACACCAAAAAATGAAGAACAAGAAAGAATCAAAGGAAGGAAAAAAGAGATAGGGAGAAGGGTGAAAGGGAAGAGTTTACCCTAAAATGCTATAATACACTGACATGCTTTGAAAATCTGTAATTCCATAGCTCAATGAGATAAAAGAAAAAAACAAGGGAGTTATTTTGGTACTCCTTTAAAACCCCAAACATGTGACTACCCCAAGGTAGAAATCTCCCTTCCTACCTCCAGAGAATACTTTGGTATTTCCACTGTTGAAAGCCAGGCAAAAAATATTAGAATGATGCTCTCCCTTCAGCTGTATAGGCTTGACTCTGGAGTGGATAGCTTGTTCCATGTGCCATAACAGAACCCGGCGATCATCTCCTCCTTGAGAAAAAAAATAAGAATTGAGTTTAGACAGCTCACATTTAGTTTTGCCAGCCTTGAATCCCATTTTTTTCAAAACTGTATCTTTCCCACTTGATGAGATTCTGATCAGGTGCATAAACCAAGGACCCTACCTCCTTATCTGTTACTAGACTCCTGGCCTCTAAGTCACTTGCTTTTCCCCAGGGTTAAATTTAAATAGGCACAGCAAAATGAAAAGGTATAAGCAGTGGTACTGAAACACTCAAAGGTATCCTGCTCCTGAATTTCCAGAGACCAGTTATTTAAGTGTTTCATCATTTCCTACCTAGTATCATTCCACTGATGTTTCCACCTGCCCCCTTTATGCAATAGAACTTGAGTTGGTTTCTTAGCATTTGTAACCAGAGAATTCTAAAATGATATTTCTAGAATACTAATTCTTTTATCAAACTGAGGTTAAGTTGGTTTATGGCACTGTATATTTTAAGAGTACAGGTGTTTACATCTCTTTAAAGGTACGTTACCTTACCACCCAAAAGTTACCATCATAGTCCATGGAGCACCTCCCTCTATGCTTTGCTTCCATACCCCTCCCCTCTGGTAATCTCATCTCTGCAGGTCGTTTCCAAGGGCCTATTTTGGTTTAGTTTTGTCTGTTCCTCTATAATTCAAATATGAGAGAAAGCATCCGTTATTTGTCTTTCTCCTTCTGACTTATTTTGCTTACCATAAATAATCTATACCCGTTCCCGCCATGTTGTTGTAAATGACAAGATTTATCTTTTTTTTAATAGCTGAATGGAATATTAGTTTTCAATGCACTGTCACTGAATGTGGAACACTGAACAAATAACAAGGATTTGCTTGTCATAGTAGTAAGATCTAGACAGAATTCTACTTTCAATCCAGCATTTTCCTCTGCATAATTACTCTCAATAGTCTGAGCAATACTACAATATATGTGTCAGTTTCTAAAATTAAAATGTTATAGATATTCATCATATTTGCAGATGCATTAAAAAATGACAGGATAAGTGGACTATTAACTGGATATACTACTTGCAGGGAACAGTCTTAAAGAGTGATATAAGACAAGTTGGGATATTTAATTGTACTTTATATATTTGGAACTGCTTGACTTTTAATAACAAGTCTACCGATACTATATTCCTAATAGATTATTGTTACAAAAGGAGCAAGTACAAGTAATAAAACATAGTAAACTCTATACCTCTGCCTCCCTTTTCTTCACTCAATACAGATGCACAAATTATAGCGGATCCATACAAGGACATACAGTGGAGTTACTAAATCAGTACAGTTACATAAGAATAACTTAGAAAGATAGTCAAAAGTCTTTCTGAAGGGAAAAATAAGACATAAAACAGTATGTGTACCCACATTCATTTGTGTAAAGCAATGCTCCATGACAGCAAGGACTCTAGTTAATTTTGTTCATGAGGAACTCCCCAGTACTGAGTACCCCCAAAAGTAGACATTGAACAAATATGCTTATACTTGCGTATCTATGCTTATATATGTGTACCCAGATAGCCATAAAATAAGTTATTTACAATGGACACTATCTCTACTCACAGGATTTGAACACTTAATTGTAAAATATATTTAACATGAAAAGTATAGTTTTAACCATTTTAAGTAAATAATTCGGTAGCACTATGTATATTTGTACTGTTGTGTAACTATCACCATTACCCACCTCCAGAACTTTATTATCCCAAACTGAAACTCTACCAAATGAAAATAACAATCCCCACACCCACAGTACCTAGTAAACACCAACCTACTTTGTGCCTCTGAGTTTGACTACACTAGTCACCTCATATAAGTTGAATCATATATTTGTGCCTTTGTGTCTGGCTTGTTCATTCAACATGTCTCAATATAGCAGCATGAATCAGAACTTCAATCCTTTTTAAAGGCTGAGTAATAATCTACCAAACACACACACACACACACACACACTTTTATCAATTTATTTGTGGATGAACATTGGGCTGTTTCTATCTTCTGGCTATTGTAAATAATGCTGACAAGAACATGGCTGTACAAATACCCAAATTCCTGTTTGCAATTATTTAGGGTAAAATTACTGGCAAACTTTTTTACTTTACACCTTCCTATCCTACTTTTTTTTTTATAATAAAACATATTTCCTATGACTAACGTTTTATAAAAATATTTTACAACAAAAATAATCAGTAGAAGATATAGCAACCAAATAAAAATTATTCTCTCTCTCCTAGAATGAAACTGTTTTTGCTCCTTAAGTTTTTTGTTTCTTTCTTTCCATTGTTGGGCAAGATCAAGTTCTATGACCTCCTCCAAAGTTTTCCATTGTCTATTGAACATGATCTTTTAAGTGTGGCTCACAATATTACATGTTTATGATTTGTCTATTTCAACTACAATTTCTCTGGCCTGAGCTTCTTTAGCTAAGTCCTATATCAAGATTATAAATTAAGATGATGAAAAAAAAAAAAAGGTTTAGGGCCTCATTTTTATTTTAATGAAAAATGATACAAACTTTTCACTTCATTAATATGTTTAGAAAAGGCCATAAGTACTTCAGTTTTCCATAATTCCTATTCTTTGCTTTTTCCCAATACTGAGGCTACAAGTCAGGGATTTGTCATTTCTTATGCTTCCTTATATCTTATGTTAGAGAAATATTTCTTTGCAATATCTCTATTTCAAAAGTATAAAGTCAAAAGATAAAGAGGCTTACATGATTCTTCTACTCATTCATGTTTCTTCAATCTCCTGTCTCTTTCATCAAATATAAAGTGGGGAATCACACACCAAAAAATAGACACCTCATGCTCACACACAGGAAGAATTAACACAGCATTCAATTGGTCCTATTACCCAAATCAATTCACAGACTTAAGTGCAATACCTATCGAAACACCAATGACCTTTTTTTAGAAAAGAGAATAAACAATTACCGAATTCATACAAAACCACAAAAGGTCCTGACTAGCTAAAACAATCTTAAAAGAAGAGGACTAAAGTAGAGATATCACACTTCCTGACTTGAAACACTACTGTTACAGGGTAACAGTTATCAGAACAGTATGGTACTGAAACAGAAACAGAAGTTTTTGGAACCAGTGGAGGAGAAGTGAAAGCCCAGAGATAAACGCATATAAATTTGTACAGTCAATCTCCAACAAAGTAGTTACAGCCATATAATGGAGCAAAGATAACCTTTTTATTACATGGTACTGAGAAACATGGATAGGCACTTACCCAAAAAAATGAAGTAACACCAATATTTAATTCCATACACAAAAATTAATTCAAACTGGATTAAAGGGCCCAACAAAACAAGGATGGCAGGGTGCCACCAGGAGCTCCGCCTGCCCTCAGGCTTCCTTTGGCTGGGGAGTGACAGGCAGGAGGCTCCCAGGCATCCCCCACTGGTCTGAGGGACCTGAGGGGTAGGTAGTGGGGGAATCGTTGCCTTTAGCAACCCAATGCCATAAGGGGCAATCCTCTGGCAGGGCAGGAGGCACTTCCTGTGGTTTAGTCCAAATTCTGTCAGTCCTCACCAGGAAGGCAGATGCACATGACGTAAGAGGTGAGGAGAAAGAATAATGGCCCTGGACACATCCACCTCCTGGGCAGGACCCAAAAAGAGTATGGTTAGAACCACAGGACACATGACTATGAGACCAGCTATAGTGTGATTTGTCTCAGAATTATACCTAAAACATTTCCACAGACTGGGGGTCAAATTCCCAGCTCAGCGATGCCTTCAGCATGAGCAAGGCACCCTTCTCCCTTTCCAAAGGGAGAGGAAGGCTGCAAAGATGGGGCAATGGTCCCATGGAAGAACAACAAATCTCAAAAGAGGATATTAAACAGACCAACCATTTACCAATGTCTGTCCCAATCAGGGAACTTTTCTAGCAACAAGGGGTGGGAGAAAGGTTCTCAATGTCAGAGGCCAGAACTATAAAGCAAAGCAGCAAAATGGGAATGGAGGAGACAGCAAGAATGAAGAGGCACTGTTAGGTTCCAAATGTGCTGGGACTGGCTATCAGCAAAAACCTATGCCTAAAAACTAAGCAGCACAGTCTATCACATCCCAGGAAAGCAGATCCTCACCCAGGAAAAGGACATTGCTCCAGGAAAGAAAAGGAAGAGACCAATGAGCTAAACATCGACCAACAACTGGCAGCAAGAGAGGAGTTGGAGTGACCAGAAGGAGGGAGGGGCAAGGGGAAATGCAGGTGGGAAGGGGAATCAATAACAAGACAAATATGACTGATACGGTATGAAATAAAAAATTGGATTAAAGATTTAGACATAAGAATTGAAACCATTAATTGAATGAAAAGCTAAGGAACAGAGTATAAGACATCTTCCAAGTATGTATTTGGGACTACAAATCCCAACAGCAAAGACAACAAAAGCAAAACTGAACAAGTGGGATTATATCAAACTTAAAACCTTGTATTATATCAAACTTAAAACCTTGTACCTTAAGAGAAACTATCACAAAAACAAAAGTGACTTACAAAATGGGAAAAAACTGCATAACCATACATCTGATAAGGGACTAATCCCCAAAATTTACAAAATACTTACATAATCTAACAATAAACAGCCTGATTAAAAAATGACCTCAATAGACACCTCTATAGAAGATATTCAGATGGCCTACAGACATGAAAAAATGTCCCATACTACTGATGAGAAATGAAAATTACAACCACACTGAAGTATCACCTCACCCTCTATGAGAATGAATGGCCCACATAATAAAGAAGACAATTAACACATATTGGTAAGGTTGTGGTGAAAAAAGAACTTTCATTCACTGTCCGTAGGAATGCTAGCCATAAAACAGTATGGAGATTTCTCAAGAAAATAAAAAATGGAAACTCCATATGACCCAGCAATACCTGTTAAGTATTTATCCAAATAATATAAAAATTCAAATATGAAAAGATTTATCTGCATTTACATACAAAGCAGCACTATTTACAACTGCCAAGGCATGGAATCAACACAAGTGCCTTTCAGCAGATGAATGGACAGAGTAACTGTGGAGCCTGCATTTGATGGAATAGTATACAGCTGTGAAAATTAAATCACTGTATTTGAGGGGAAAATGGTTGGACCATGAGGTAATTACATTGAGTGAAATTAGGAAGCATGAAAGAGATTTTGGGTGGTTTCATTCAACTCTGGAATGTTAATAACCAAAATACAATTAATTATATACATAGAACAGAAGAAATGAAAAGAAGATAATGGTTACCACAGTGAGTAGGGGAGAGAGTAGAGGGTATAGGGAAGGGAATCAAATGGAGTTTGAGTATGGGGGATTTGGATGAGGAGGAAAAAGAACTCAAGCATTACACAAAGACTGCAGCTTACTTTAATATCGAAGAAATTATTTTTCTTTAAGAGTTTTGAGAATTAGAGAGTCTATATATTTGAGACAAATGAATTTGGTATGTGCCTTTATTCTCTGACTTACTTTACTTAACATAAAGCTTCCCCATCCCCTTTCATCCACGTAGTGCAAATGGTAAGATTCCACTTTTTTTGGGGGGAAGGGGGTAACTGAGTAGTATTCCATTTTGTATATATACTAAATCTTCTTAATTCATTCATCTGTCATCAGGTTGTTTCCAAAAATTGGCTATTGTAAGTAATGCTGCAATGATGATAAGAATGTACATATACCGTTCAAACTAGTTTTTTTTGTATTCTTCAGGTAGATAATTACTAGGTCATATGATAGATCTATTTTTAATATTTTGAGAAACCTCCATAAATGTTTTCCATAGTGTCTGGAGCAGTATGTTCCCATCAACAGTGTATTAGGATTCCTTTTTCTATATTCCTGCCATCACTGATTTCTGGTCTTTTTGATATGTGCCATTCTCACAGGTGTGAGATGCTATCTAACTGTAGTTTGAATAAAAATCATTTTTTAAAAACAATAGAAAATGAGGCAAAAATGACAACTTACAGAGGCAGAAATCCAAATAGCCAACACAGACACTCAATCTCTGTGATAATTAGGGAAATACAAATTTAATAATTTAGGTACATTCCTACAAAGTGGCACAAGGAAATGTATTATTGTTCACTGTATCACTGTACATAATAGAGAACAAAAGCTTCAGACAACAAATGTTCATCAGGACACAAATTAATTGATTACACTAGAATACAAACAAATGAGGGGGATCAATAACTATACAAGTATGGCCAAGGTTGTATGAAAATAAAAAAATAAAAGAATACAAGAATACAAACACAAATGAGAGCTAAAACCAGCCAAATTATCGCATAACAGTTGAAGTAGAAATATGTGTGCTAAAGTGAATAAGTCTTGAAAACCTAGTAAGTTTAAAAAACAAATTTTATTTTTAATTTTATTTATTTATTTATTTATTTATTTTGAGACTAGGTCTCGCTATTTGCCCATGGAACCTCAGGCTCACATTGCCCAGGGTACCACGGACTCAAGCAATCCTAGCCTCAGCTTCCCAGGTAGCTAGGATTACAAGCACGCACCACCATACCCAGCTATTTTGGGGGTCTCGCTACGTGCCCCCCGACGGGATTCAAACTGCAATCCCTGGGCCCAGCCGTGGCTTCCTAGGCTGCCACCTACAGGCATGCACCACCATGCCCAGCCTAAATAAATTTTAGATGGCTATGTAAATGATGATACTAAGTATATACTTAACTAAATAAACAAATACAAAATGACATATTTATAAACAAACATCATAAAAAGGAGGGGCTTCAATTTTACCTGTAAAGCTTTTCTCTTAAAAAAAAAGGACTAGAAGTAAATATAATTACCAATATTCTGTCAAATCTGATGGCACTTCTTTATGTTTAAATATTTCATGGTATTAAGAAGTATTATTATAGCTCTTTGGGACAATAATGGCTTTGTGGTAATGATGAAAATGTAGTAAAAATAAAAATAACCTATCGGTTAGGGATGCATATTAAAGTACATGAAATGGTATATGTCTGGAATTTCTATTTAATATTTCAGGATAAAAGGGGAATATGTGTGATTAATAAAATGATGCAATTGTTGTAGGTAGGTACATTATACTGTCATATATATTTGAACACTCATAAAATGAAACATTTGGGGGGGTTATGCTCATGATGTTTAAAAAAAAACAAACAAGATTCACCAAATGGACTGGGATGCTAACAGCAAAGAAATACAAATGAAAGCACCTCTATAGTATTCATTAAGACCTAAGCCTCTTGAATTACATCTTCAAATTTTTCAATAAAAAAGAAAACTGGTGTCTGTAAGCAGCAGCCTAGGAAGCCACGGCAGGAACTGGGGATCACAGTTCAAGTCCCACTAGGGACAACATAGCAAGACCTAGTTCCAAAAAAATAGCTGGGTGTGGAGTGCACCTGTAATCCCAGCTACCTGGGAAGCTGAGGCTGGGTACCACAGGAAATATAAATCTGTGATTCCACAGGCAAAAATAGCAATACCTAGTCTCAAAAAAAAGAAAAGAAAAAGAAAACTGAATATCAATATCTATGCATGCAAAGTAACAGTCATTCTCAGGCAACAGTTTTCCCCTATGCCCCAAATAGCATTAGTGCTCATTCTAGGTATTTATAGGATCAAATGGTCTAATTTTGTAAAATAAATAGTGGTTCAAAATGTATGGTTATTTGCAGAGTGCCTCAGGGCCATTTAAAAGGAAATGTCACCTATCTCTTCAATGAGGCAGTCAAGTAGTAGACACAGATGCAAATCTTTATGAAGAATGTGAAAGCCATGTCAATACCAAAATCCAATGATTTTTGCTGGAGGATAGTTGGAAGATGGTTGCACTCTCTCAAACTACAAGACTCAGAGTTCACCTTGCACTTGGTGCTGTGCCTGCAGAATGGCATCACTGAGCCATTCTTCCACCAGCTTACCCAGAAATACAAAGCAACAAGATAATTTGCCACAACTGCTGCTAAAAGTTTAGCCACACCAACAACCTACACCCCAAGAAGAAGGTTCCATGACTGGCTCCACTGGCCATTGGGAAGCCTCCTGCCCAAGTCCCAAGGCCCCAAGACTTAAATAAAGCTTCTCTTTCATTGACTGGAATGTTTATTAGCTAAACGGCATGTTCTCAGTACCCAATATGATGATAATGCAAGTCCATGGGAGACTGGAATCATGAAGGCAGAAATTATGCCATGGGAGGGCCTGCTTCTTCTGTTAGCCAGCACTAAGGATACAAGGACACCAGGGCTGGCAAGAACCAAGTTTATTAGTACCAGTACTGGCTCAGCAGATTCACAATTCAAGGCTGAGCACTCCTACTAGGAAGGTAAGGGTTTATATGTTGTTATCTGGTGTTTCAGGTAGGTTAGCATTGGTGGGAGTACATAATCTGTTACAGAGATTGAATGAGAAACTGCATACCAGAAACTAAGTCATGGGCTGTTTTATCTAGACCCCCCAGGCTGCTTCAGCATACTTCAGGTCATCATGCTTCACATCTATTTTGCCCTCAAGATATAAGGTGCACATTTTACCTCCACCCTATGAACACAAATACGTATTTCCTTAGGCAAGGTAGTAACACTACAAAAACAACACTTTTCAACCATCTGTTGGCAAAAAATACAACAGAATGTAAACTGAGGCATAAATAAAATTGTTGGGCAGTTTAAACCAGTAAAGGGAACAGAACAGTTCTGCACAAACCTCTGATCCCATAAAGTAAAGGGAGGAAGGTGACACAAGAAACTATCAGTTCAGAATGTGTAAAAAGCTGTAGTTTTTCCCTTCTCTGTTGAAATCACCAAATTGACTCAAAAAAGCAGAGATTTATGGTTTAGCTGCACTCAGGTAGACTGACCAACAAACTATCCAAGTAAAGAGCGTATGATCCTTTAAACACCATTAGCCTAGAGTTGGATGCATGCAGAATCAGCCTCAGTCTCTGTAGCATGTCAGCACAGGGCCCTCTCAGAAAAGCAAGGCTTTTCTGCCCAGCACCAGTAACAGAGCAATGGACAAGTAGAGGTTAGGCCTACCATGCCCCTGGTTCCCCCACTTAGTTTCAAACTCATCCAAGAACCTGAAAAGAACATACTCTAATGCTGATGATTTGAGCTTCATTTAATTCTGTATTATACTCACCAATTCATCTTAAAATGTACTAAAATCATTTTGTGACAGTAGCTGATTGTGGGATATAGAAAAATTTTTATATTTAAATAATATTCTTCCCCATCAGCTACTAAGCTAAACACAAAAAAGAAATTACACAAGCCCTTGTATCACACTAGAACAAAAACAGTTATTTACCTTTCCTCTTATTTTATAGTATGGAAAATCCAAGGTATAGAATGAATTTGCTTTGGGTTTGCCAGGAAAGGTAGCAAGGCATAGACAGGACTGAGACTACTCTGAAACTTGATTTTGCACAGTACAATATTGCCAAGCAAAATATTAAACCATTTAAATGTCCATAGGGATATATATATATATATATATATATATATACACACACACACATGGAGTATTCATATATGCATTCTCTCCTCAAATCACTTATAAAAACATTACAATCAGACCTATTTAGAGGTGGCTATGGCATGGGGTATCACAGTATTCAAAAACCAAAGACTAGTTTAAGAAAAGTTGCTTGACAAGTTTAAAACAAAACACAAGAAAAACGTAGGCTACTCATGCATAGGTTCAACTCTCAAGGCTGCTACCACTTACTCATGCTATCTACCATTAGGGAGATTACTTAATCTCTTTAAATCATATCCTCTCATCTGCAAAATGAAATATAACTCCAGTTATTTTATAGTATTATATTAGGATTGAGAAGGGGCTGGCCCATAACTTAATACACAGTAAGAGCGAGACAAATGTTAATTATTCTATTTGAACTCCAAAAGCAATAGCTAACCTCTGCTAACTTTATTCTGGGTGACGGGCCATATTAAGGGTTTTAACAACATAGTGGCTCTTCTTTTAACAACCCTGTGACATAGATATTGTCCTTACTTTCCAGATGAAACTAGAGAAGCTACATAATCTGAAGGCACATAGCTAGTGAGAGTGGGGTCTGGGATCTGAATACACATAATCAGGCTCCAGAGACCAAGTTCCTCTCAACAATAAAAATCTAGCCTTCCAATACGACAGGGGCCAGACATCAAAGCATATCTGTGAAACCTGCCAGATTAAAAGGAAGACTAAAAAACAATCAACCCTTTTTTTCCCTCCTCATCCCTCCCAATCAACCCTTTTAAAGGACAAGTCATTACTCAAGTTCCAGTCAGTTAATACCATAGAGGAGTGCAGACTCAAAGCTGCTTAACTGTCCAAGATTTTGAGAAGCCAGCAACCTGAGTTTTGCTTAATGCAAGCATCAGTACAGGCTAATTTTTGGCCCATGGATAAGTTAAGGTAGGGCAATTTAACTCAAGATCACAAAATAGGGGTCCAATGATGCTTCCTAAGTCTGGGAGAAAAAAAAAATCAAATGGAAAGTTGAGTTAAGTAGGTTCAGAAAGATAAGGAGGTAGCATCGTATGAATTTTGCTTTTCACCACCAGAGGGATAACATCTATAGGCATCAACTACCCTGCCATTAGGTAGGAAGCAAGAATTCAGGAGCAATAACCCAACTAGATAGTTAGGATATTCCATGAAACAAAAGGGTTCCCCCTAAAATTGGATGACTAGCAGCAGTTGAGTTGGGTTCTTAACAGAGCTGGGTTTTGTTCCATTTTTTCCTAGCCCCTCCCCCCAAGCTGGTTTTTAATACCCAAGTGAGCACACCAAATCCTAGACAATGTCAAAACTTAAGGTAAATGAAATCTGCCTCACTCTTATGGCCAGTTATATGAGACCTTAAATTTTTTAATGATTCAATTTTCATATATGGATTGGACTGGCAACGACTAAATGATGACTGGGAAATAGGCTGATGCAGTCTCACAATACACTGGTACAAGTATAAATTAGTTCAACTATCCTAGAGGATAAAAATTCATACCCTTTGACCCAGAATTCCACTTATAAATTTTATTCTAAGGGAAAAAACAAAATTTCATAAAGGCTTAGCTACAAGAATTGTGATTTAAGCAAAAAATAAAATGAGGGAATTGGTTAAATTCTGAAGTAGACTCTTGACAGGATACAGTGCTGCCATATCATGCTTTAGAGACTTTCTCAAACTGTGTTTCATGAGCTCCAATAGGTATGTAAACAAACTATTTTCACAATAACATTAAAATGCCATATGCCTCAAACAGAGGAAGAAGAAATCAGAAAAACCATCCCATTTACCATAGCACAAAAAAAAATTAAATACTTGGGAATAAACCTAACAAAAAATGTTAAAGAACTATACAAAGAAAAATTTAAAACGCTCCTAAAAGAGATAGAAGACATAAGGCAATGGAAAGACATTCCCTGTTCATGGACTGGAAGAATTAATATTATCAAAATGACCATCCTACCAAAGGCAATCTACAGATTCAATGCAATCCCAATAAAAATCCCAATGACATTTTTTAAAGAGATAAACAAAAATTCCTGAAATTCGTATGGAATAACAAAAGACCCGTATATCAAAAAACCTCCTGACCAGAAAAAAAGAAAATGGAGGTATTACAATTCCAAACTTCAAACTATACTAGAAAGCCATTATAATTAAAACAGCATGGTATTGGTACAAAAACAGACAGTCAAACCAATGGAACAGAATTGAAAGCCCTGAAATAAAACCACACATCTATAGTCAACTAATTTTCGACAAAGGTGTGAAAAAGTTACCTTGGAACAAAGATAGCCTCTTCAATAAATGGTGCTGGGAAAATTGGACTAGGACATGCAAAAAAATGACCAAGAAAACTCCCTTAATCCATGTACAAAAAATCAACTCAAAATGGATAAGAGACCTAGAAGTCAGACCGGAAACCATAGCATACATAGAGGAAAACTTGGGCAAAACTCTCCATAAACTACAGTTCAGAAATCCCTTTCTGGAAACATCCACAGATGGCAAAAAAATGAAGGAAAACAAACAGATGGGACTACATCGAACTAAAAAGCTTCTGGACAGCAAAAGAGACAACAGAAAAAACTAAAAGATGCCTAACCGAATGGGAAAAAATCTTTGCCCTCCACATGAGTGACAAGGGTTTAATAACGAAGATCCACAAGGAACTCACACAACTAAACAAAAGCAAAACAAAAGGCCCAATCAAAAAATGGGGAGAACTAAAAAGACACTTATCCAAAGAGGAAATACAAATGGCCAACAAGCACATGAAAAGTTGCTCAACATCACTAGTAATAAGGGAAATGCAAATCAAAACCACAATGAGATACCACCTTACACCAGTAAGAATGGCCCACACCCAAAGAACGGGCAACAAGAATTGCTGGCAAGGATGTGGAGAGAAAGGAACACTACTACACTGCTGGTGGGAATGTAAACTAATTCAACCACTATGGAAAGCGGTGTGGAGGACCCTAAAGCTAATGAAAATGGAACTACCATTTGACCCAGCAATTGCTCTCTTGGGAATTTACCCAAAAGAGACCTCAATGTGGGTACAAAGGGACACCTGTGCTCGGAGGTTTACTGCAGCACAATTTATAATTGCAAGGTCATGGAAACAACCTAAATGCCCCAAAACGGATGCCTGAATGAAAAAAATGTGGTATATATACACGATGGAATATTACTCATCAATTAAAAATGACAAATTCGATGATTTCATAACAACATGGATGTATTTAGAAGAAATCATATTAGCAGAAACAAGTCATAAAGAAAAAGACAGAAACCAGGTGGTTTCACTAATATATGGGATATAGTGGAAAAAAAATAAAAGCCTTGAGGAAAAGTCAAAAACAAGCAAGGCACCAAACTGAAGCGCACAACTTTGAGCAGGGGAGAAGGGAGGGGGGGGGGCGGCGGCAAATGCTTGCGATTACAATGTTGTGAAATTTATATATAAATTAAAAAAAAAATTTTTTTAAATGCCATATGCCTTTTTCCACTGTTGATACTGTATTGATGGTGCCAAAGCAACAGCAGCAAAACTACTGGTACCTTAGAAAGGTAATGACTGTGCTAGTATGTTAACTGCCACATCCCGGTAGCAAAAACATGCCAGTTTCACTTAAAATTGTCCTTGATGAAGCAGCTAATTTTATCTATCGTTACAACCAGAGAAGATTATTTTAATATTCTGTATGATAAAATGGTAAGTACACACAAAGCACTTCCACAGCCTAAAACAAAGAACAATGATTATATTGTGAAAAGCATGTGTGTGATAAGAATTTGCAGTGAGTTAAACTGGCTGTTTACTTCAAGGAATATACCATTTTTACCATTTTTTTAAACCATTTTATGACTGACATACCTATGGTTATCCAGACTTGGGTCTTTGGATATTTACTCAAAAATGAATAAGACTATACTGGAAAACAACTGGTGGTATTTGTAGCCAATAATTAAATTCAATTTCTCCAGTGGAAGTAAGAATTTGGGAAAATTCCTATTTGTCACAGTGAGCTTAACCACTTCCCTAAACTTAAAAGATTTTTCTGATGAGATAGTGGTGACATTAATAAGATTTCTTAAAATACAATGAGATGTGTTTAAGATTTGGAAAATCAATATAACTTAGGAACCCATTATTTTTCAAATAGTTAACACATGATTTTATAAATCATGGGCTGTGTACTGTCGCACGCAGAAATATTAATGTTTAGGTTAATGTTTCTATGTTGAGGTTTTTCATTAAGAAAAAATACAATAATTAAAGTTAAGAAAGATTTCTAAAATTGACTAGGACTTTCTAATTCTTTTAACAATCCTATGAAGTAGGTATTGTTGTTATCCTAATTATCTAGATGAAACTACAAAAAAACTAAATAACTTGACAACCAACCAAACTAACTAACTTGACAAAACAACCAAGACTATCCAGGTTATCTGGCTCCAAACACTTTGTTTCCAAATCAGTGGAGGGGCCAGGTGCAAAGCAATTACATAAAACCTACCCTTTTAAAAAACAGACTGGAGAATACACAATCCTTTTTTAAAGGGTAAGTCATTAGCCAGTCAGTTACAGCCTTAAAGGAATGCAGGCTTAAGGTTGCCAGAGCTTCCAACTTTTAAAGAAGAAATCAGCAACCTGAGGGGAAGGCATTAAAGGTCTATTAATGTATTTTAATATGACTATGAAAAGTTCTCCTATATGGTTTCAGATACTATATAGCACCTTGCATTCGACAGTTTTGATATAGTATTAAATATAGTATTCGACAGTTTTGATATAGTATCAAAGAATAAGCTGTGAAAATATTTTTCCCTTTTTCTAATTACATACCTGTTTAAGGTTGAAGTTTCTTAATATATTTTACAGAAGATTAAATGTAACTGTGTCTATTGCAACATTAAAGAGATTTGGAAAATTTTTACAACACTACTTTTACTATTTTGGAAAAATATAGTTATGTTTTATTAAGTTATTGTTATAGTTTATGATCATTAATTTCAAATAAATGAATTAACTTTCTCAGTTTTAAACTGAGTTTCTTTGAGGTCTTCAATGATTTTTTAGAAAGTAAAGATGTCTTGAGATCAAAGAATAAGAGGATTTTTGCTGTAGAACAACAGTTCTCAAAGAGGGTGTTCTGCCTCCAGGGGGACCATTTGGCAATGTCTGGAGACACTGTTGGTTGTCACAACTGGGGAGACGCTACTGGCACATACGGGTTAAGAGACCAGGATGTTGCTACATGTCCTACAATACGCAGGATCATCTCCCACAATAAAGACGTGTGGAGCCTAAAATGTCAGTACTGTTATGGGTGAAAAACCCTGCTTTTGAAAACTATTCAATAACAAAAATACGTTACAAGCAGCCAGATTCTATTTTTAAAATATGCACAAATGCATACAAAAAAGATTAATATGTCCTTTGTATTAAAAAAATCATTATTCTGAATAGGTGGGATTTCTCTTTAAGAATCTCTATCTAAATTCCCTATAATATATATATTTTAAACTTGTAAGTGAGAAATCTATTTCACAAATGCAATAATCTGATGACATGATCCAACAGAAAATTCTCAATAGTAAGCTATGGAGGCCGGGCACGGTGGCTCGTGCCTGTAAGCTTCAGCCTATGAAGCGGCCGGGGCTAGGGATTGCGGTTCGAGTCCCGCCAGGGGCACGTAGTGAGACCTAGTTCCAAAAAAAAAATAGCTGGGCGTGGTGGCATGCGCCTGTAATCCCAGCTACCTGGGAAGCTGAGGCTGGGAACTGCTTGAGTCTGTGGTGCCCTGGGCAATGTGAGCCTGCGATTCCACGGGCAAAAATAGCGAGACCTAGTCTCAAAAAAAAAAAAGTAAGCTATGGAATTAGTGAAACGTCCAAGCATAAAGGCAGCTTCTCAAATATAACCAGGAAAACACTAAAAACCATTTCTTAAAGCCTCAAGGACAGTAAGGACTTTGAGAAAAGTTACTGAGACAGTCAATGGTACATTTAAGGTACTTCCAGACAAAGACCAAGACCACAGACTATCTTCATGTCCACTTTCTCTTCAGTCAGAGGATCCATCTGGACAGTATGTTCTCCTGCTTTTATCATAGATGCTTTCCACTGATTCTGGGTTGTTCCTGATTTTTAGGTTCTTTTTAAGTAAGAATAATGGCAGCCTGACTTTTCCAAAATTCTTTCTAAAAGTAAAATTACAGCATAAAGATTTCTTTTTTTTTCCTTCCTGGTCAATTCTAAAAAGATTGAACCAATAATTTCTTAGACTTTCTGAAAAGATACAAAACACCCAATCAAGGTTATAAACACAGGTGTGACTGTGTTAACACTGGCTGCCAAACATCCCAATTTCAGTTACTTTTTGCCAATATATCTAAGGCAAAATACATGTTTCAGACACCTACAGCAACAAATGAGATCTATACTAGATAAAACAAGGTCAAAATACCTATTAAAAAAAGAAAGAAAAGAAATATATCAATCCTCAATTGCTCCAATTAGTCACTTGGCCTTAAGTAGTAATACAAAAGATACAACTGGAATTTAGATTCAAGATTTAAATAAGAATTCAGAATGAGGGAAATTGTGTAACAAGATTTTGACAGGCAAATGAATTTTCAAAATAAAAAATAAATATCCTCCTCCTGAGTAATATTCTTGGATGGAAACAAACTCATTCAAGAAATATATGTAGCTCAGCGGGCTAAGAATTAAAATGTCTATTTTATTCATCTGTAAAATAAAGGGGCATCACAAATTTAAAAAAAACAGCTATGTACTGAGATGATGAAAGTACAGATAGAATATACTGTAAGAGTAAGTCACTTAAAAGGTTTAGCCCTTTACTTGAATAAGTCCTTTATAAATGCAGAATCTCACATCTTTCCCTGGACCAGGGACACCAGGTCAGAAAGCCCAGTTTTTAATGCCGATTAAACTACATACTAGTTGTAAGCTACTGAGCTTATCACTTGGTCTCTTTGTTTCTCTTAAGGGCTTTATGATCATTAGTCCTTTTCAGCAATGAAACTGTATTGTTCCATAGAGAACATCAGTTATATAAGATCCTAAGTGATATAAAATCAGGTTTCTAATCCAGATCTCTTACACTTCTTTATCAAGTACATTTACAACATCAAAATCGTTCTCTAGTCAGATAGTCATGTACCTGAAAAACGAAACTTACTGAACACCCTTCTCAGGGTCAATCTATATACACTTGAGGGAGTCAACTTTTACTGCAAATAAACTCTATTGCTGGATAGATACTCTGCAAAGCTAAGCCTGTATATTCACTTTAGTTAAAAACACCTCAGGAAAAATATCTCATTTTAATAAAAAAATCACTCCTCAAAATCAACTCTGCAACAACCCACAAGCCATTAAAAAAAAAAAAAAAGGTACAAATAAACAGTAGTATAAGAACCATTAAGAGTATGTATAAGCCGGGCACAGTGGCTCATGCCTGTAAGCTTCAGCCTATGAAGCGGCAGGGGCTAAGATTATTGCGGTTCAAGTTCCGCCTGGGGCCCGTAACGAGACCTAGTTCCAAAAAATTAGCTGGGCGTGGTGGTGCATGCCTGTCATCCCAGCTACCTGGGAAGCTGAGGCTGGGGATTGCTTGAGTCTGTGGTACCCCAGGCAACGAGAGCCTGCGGTTCCAGGGGCAAAAAAAAATAGTGAGACCTAGTCTCAAAAGAAAAAAAAAAAAAAGAGTATGTATATAGAAAGGAAGTGGCAGTTTACTAACCTCTCAACATTTTCGTAACAGTTCTACTCTTTTTAATTTTTCCTTTTTAGAAAGACAACTAACCGTTCTGCCCTCAGGCTCAATCCAGTACCATAAAAAAATGTCAGCTGAGAGACCTGGCATGGAAAGAAAGCTGGAGACACTTCTACTGCAGGCATTCAGTGGGGAATGGAATAAGAGTCAAGACCTTCCATTTTACCAAAGTAGCAGAAAGCTCAGATGATTATGAGTAATGGCCATATAATTTATAATCCAAACTAGAACCTTTTTAAGAATGAAAAGAGCACTCCTATTGTACCAGGATAATGGGGAAATTGGGACAGTCCCAAGTAAACTGGATATAGTCAGTCACCCTAACCATAAAGGACCCCAGAAGGCAAAGGAACTATAGTTACCTAATCAATGATATAAGGTAATCTTACCACACCTAATCAGATAGTAAGAACCCCAGCAAAGACAAAGGGTCTTCTGCCAATACTTCTACTTGGTTCTACTATATACCTGTCAATTTCCTCAGAAGCCATTTGTCATTGATTCCTGCAAACTTCAACCTTCTGAAATATATTTTAAAATTAATCCTAACAGGAATATAGTAGTCAGGAGCACATGAATTTGATCTCCAATGCATACCAACTCTTGTGTCCTGAAAGGTACAAGATTATATGATCTCAGATATTCAACACTGCAAAATGCAAGGAATGAATACAACGGAAAGTATGAAATTAAAAGCACCGAAAGAGCAGATCTCTTAAATGACAAACTACTACTGTCATGTCTTTCTTTAAATTCTTGGCTTGTAAAGTTGATGTGAAGAGCAAATAGAATTCAAGGCCAGAATCTATTGAGCAACCCTTCCTGCTCACCCAACTTTGGGAAAGAGATATCTGCTTTTATACAGAAGGTATCAAGAATGAAGTTGCTGGTAACAATGGCAAATTTTATATGCAAGGACACTACAAATTCACTAAGAATTAAACACATTTATCATCTGATTTAGGAGTCATATCTTCCTTTATAGTGCTGTGTCCATGGAAAAGTGCCTCAAAATCATTTACCAGTGCTCTCTGGGGAAACAATACCACGTTAATGTGCTTAAAACTTTTTCCAAAAAGCACTTTATTCTGAAGATTATCTACGTATGTACCAAACATAAACCTCTTCTCCCCATATGTAATTATGAAGATACCTGTTTCTATTGATATTCAGCCAAATGAATTCATTCAGCATGTTTTCAACAAATAGCAAACTCAAATTTGACTCAGTAAATATGTATATTTAGTTGGGCTAGATAGAGAGAGGTACCAACTTGGTAGAGTATACCTATTCCTAATCAAACCAAAGTAAGCTCAAACCAGGGTGAAGTTAGTCATGTAGATTATAAAAACAACATGAAAAACATGTAAGTTATAAGGAAAAGGGTGCCTTTAAAGGACTATCAAGACCAAAATTCAGGAGAGGTAATTTCTAGCTACAAGACAGAAATGCTTGAAGGTAAGTACTGTAGCTGTAACCAGAACTACGCTTACCGACTCCCAAGTTCACAACTCCATCAGTCCCCTTAGTCCTAGTTTCCTTTCTCTGTTCATGCTTAAAGGGGAAAAAGCACTTAGCAAAGTAAAATCAGAAATATACAGGTGGAAATTCAGGTCCTTCTAAAATGTAGCATTCTAAATAATTTCGGAGCATTTAGGAGCAAGTCTCACACTCCCGCAGGTAGACATAGACACCAGAAATCCCAGCTCCACCACAGCTTTTCCAAGCTGATACTTAACTTCACCAAGCCTCAGTTTCCTCATACGTAAAATAAGGATCATAGTATAATCACTACCTTAGGAAAGTTGCTTTTAAGTATTAAATGCGATCATGTAAGTGTGTCTGGTAGGTAAAACACTCCCTCCAATACTATTTGATAAATAACACACTTAAATATTAAGCTATTTTATTGATAAATATTTTTTTTTTATAAACAGGACTCTCAGCTGACTTCAGGTGAAGCCTTAATTTTGTAAACATTAGATGAGAGACAAATTTTAGAAAGCTCATATTATGTTGACAGGGACAACTAATATGTATTAAAGTTGAAAATAATACAAGCTTATGAAGCAGCTACGGGAACCAAATTTTCTAAGACCTAAGTAATAAAAATCTACCTTCATCTCTAGAATTTTATTTCACTGCATTTTAACCAGGGACAATTCTAATATCTATTTTTTTTCACTATCTTCCTATCTGTTCTCTGCCTTAAAGAATCACCAGCACTCATCAGTGTCTTTGAGTCCTTAGCGCATAGTTGTGATAATTAAAGTAAAACTTTCAAATCTCCTTGTCTTTTTAGACTATAAGTAACAATGGCTATTTTCCAAGTGGTAAGTAAGACTTATAATGTACTTAGGAAAGGACCTGGCACATGCTGAATAAACGTTTTAAAATTATTATAGCTATTAATAAAATTAAAGAAACACACATAAGTGTGTTTTCATTAAATACTTTTATGAGTAAATAAACACAAGATACCTATGTGATGCAGGTTAACTTTATAGCAAAACACAAATAATTGATTATCTAAGAGGAGCGACCACAGTTAAACAATATAACTTGAGTTATTCAAGAAATTGCTAACAATTCATTAAAAGAGATCCAGAGATTACTTGCCCTACAAGAAAAGGGAAAGGAAAGTAAAAAGACACAACCTAAAAGCTGTACCTGCCTGGGAACAGCGTCCTGACTTCCAAGGACTAAGCAGGTTCATTTGACAATATACCTTTCTACATCTCCAATACCTTTTACGTAAAATAAAGATACAGATAGAAGCTCATGAAACAATGCACTACCATATTCACATAAAAAATTCACCAGCTTTCTTTAATATATGTGCTAGTTAACTTTTCTAATATAGTTAAAATACAGATAAACTTTAAATATTCATTCAAAGATCACCTTAAAAGCACCTTACACTATGACAATGACCTAACCTTTATAAATTAAAATAAAAAAAACTTTTAAAGGACAGGGAATTGAGTAGAAAAGAAAGGTAATTATCATATTCTCACAAAATCCTAAAGGTTAATCCTAACAGGTAAATGAATAATTCTTTAATTATGGGAGTTTTTTTTATATAAAAAGGCACCAAAAATTGAAAGTAGAATTGATTCCTTTTCAACCAATATAATCTTCATTTGAATTAACATTTTAGTTTATTTTTCCTTAAAAGGCTTAAATTCCATCCCGAGTATATAAAATCCTAAAGGTTAATCCTAACAGGTAAATGAATAACTCTTTAATTATGGGAGTTTTTTTTATATAAAAAGGCACCAAAAATTGAAAGTAGAATTGATTCCTTTTCAACCAATATAATCTTCATTTGAATTAACATTTTAGTTTATTTTTCCTTAAAAGGCTTAAATTCCATCCTGAGTATATAAAATCAGTTTTTCTTGAAATAAACTTCTTTCTTGAAATCACAAAAAAACTTAACACTGTTTACTAGTCATAAAAATGTTGTTTATCAGTTATGAAAGCTTGTTCTCTGCCCTGCTGGATACATGAGCAAAACTACCTCCTAAACCCTTAATTCAGAAGAGGAGCAGATATCTATCTGTGTCTTAAATTTTACTGGTCAACAAAGTCCTCAATCTAATGACTCACTGTACTTTACTACAAAATCTATCACTAGGCAGTACACATATGTACCTGGGCTACCTAACACTGTCTCCTTTCAATGTAGTGGCCAGGATATATAAGTTATTGCTCTTCTTAGGAATTCTTCTTAATGAAAAAAAGCACTGGCTTAAGTCAGTTCACAATAGTGAACACAAGGACTACTTTCTGACATGCTAACAATGCCTAATGAGACGGATGGTCACCAATTAAACCTTAGTAGACTGTTTTGAAGCAGAAGTAACACACCCAGGCACACCTCTAAATCTGGAAATATTTGATGGATCATCAGTATCAGTTCATTGACTGATTAAGTAGGGAAAGTGTTACTTTAGCCTTTTATCATCTCTATAGTTTATCATAGCAATGTGCTACAAGGTCATCTTAATGAGCTTTCTTTCCAAAGCTCATAGAAAAGAGGATTTTTGCTGTATTAAGTACTGCAAAGCAAAAGAAAATCAAATATCAAAGTATCATGAAGCAGAAAGTTAAAAAAGGCCACATTGTGTTCCAGATAAGTAAACACTCTTTAATGTAAGCTTGAGAGCATGATTTATATATGATTCTTTATCTCTGTTCTTATAGTTCATGTCTTATAAATAGTATGCACTCAATAACTATTTCTTGGACTAATAAATAGACCAAAGATTAAAATTTAATACCTTGACAGCAATGGACTATCAGTAACCAGAAAAATTCAGAAATTAATTCATCACTTTGTCAAATCTAGGTACCATGAAAGTTTTTCAAAGTCAGACACCTGCTATACTGGCCATACTTCTCCTGACAAACTGATGGACCAAGAAATGCATTCTAATTAAACACATGGGACATTTTAATAAAGTCATTTAATATGTATGTTCTAGGTAAAGTCAAACACTTCACCGATAAAAAAATTCCACAAACTGTGATATAACTAGTGATTTGGCAATAAAAATGATTAACTAATGGGTTCATATGAAGCATATAATTATTATCAAATCTATTATTTCATGCCAAAAATGTTTTATAATTAGAAAAAAGTTTTAATAATACTAGGGTTATATTTATGCAAAAAGCATTTTTAATGGTTTATCTCATTTAAACCTTTCTCAATTTTTCACTATACTGTATGTGCTAAGTGCAATGAATGTCAGATGTTGAAGATGTCCTAAATACTTTTTATGGGGCTCATGTGAAGAAAAAAAAAATAAATAAACAGTTATAGCAGCAGTAGCAACTAGTGCCAACAGCAAGAGACAGGCCCTGTTGCTAAGAACTTTACACCTGTTATTTTTGCTCATGCCTCACCACAATCCTGAGGTGATATATTATTGAATTATATGAAGAAAAAAAGATAAGTGATTTGTCAAAGTTAGCAAATAGTTGAATTGGTACCACCCCCAGGCAACTTGAGTTGATGCACACTTGCACAGCAAGCCTTTCTCTTTCTCTCTCTCCCCCCACCATTCCTCCCTCCTTCTCTTTTATGTATACATCTCCTCTCTTCTTATACCTATAAAAGAAGCTGTTAAAGGCTGACATATATATAATAATCGCCTATATGTCACAGATTTATGTTAAATAGAAATAGGAATATTTGAATTATAAATATGAGACCAAGTGATTAAAAGCCTCTCCCCATTCACAACTCTTATCTTACTGACACTTTGAATCAGCACCATTGCTGATGCCATTTGAAAAACTTCTGAAGATGTTATTTTCCTACATTTAGTCACAAGCATTAAAAAATAGATTATAATCTTTCACTGTAACCCAAAACTTCATACTTATGAAGTTACTCTGCTAACTCTACAGGTTCCAATGCTTTTAATTCAATTCAAAGAAAACAATATAGGCTGGGCACAGTGGCTCGTGCTTGTAAGCTTCAGCCTATGAAGCGGTAGGGGTTAGGGATTGCGGTTCAAGTCCCGCCTGGGGCCCGGAGCGAGACCTAGTTCCAAAAAAATAGCTGGGCGTGGTGGTGCGCGCCTGTCATCCCAGCTACCTGGGAAACTGAAGCTGGGGATTGCTTGAGTCTGTGGTACCCCGGGCAACGAGAGCCTGCGGTTCCACCGGCAAAAATAGCAAGACCTAGTCTCAAAAAAAAGAAAACAATATGCCAGCAATTCTCATCCCAAAGTGCTGAATATATCTGTTTACTACACAAACCATTTACAAGATATTAGAAAGTTGAGTTAAAATCCAAATTAGACATACACAGAGCTACATTCGAACTGGCCTTCCAATCAGATCCCAAGATGTTCATCTTCTTTCCCCAAAAGATGTTGATCTTCTTTCCACCCTAACCCCCACCACCCAAAAAAGGTTAAAGACTTTAAGGACTCCATTCTAGAGAAAAGGAGAAGCATAAAAGGAGACAATTTAAAGTACTAGGTGCAACCAAAGACATAAAAGGTAAACTTAGGACATCTCCTAAAAATGTGCATTATCATAACCCCCTTGATGATGTTAGGATTTTCGAGAGTAGCACTTCAACATACAGCATGTTACGCGCCTCAACCCTCAAAAGACTAACACACATAAATATTCTAAAAGACTGAAGCATAAGCTGGCCTTTATAAAAAGTAATGTTTACCCAAACCCACATAGTTTACAAAATACCTTCACACATAACATTTCATTGAATACCACAGGTATTAGGTAGTGAGGGCAATTTATTACCCCATTTTACAGATGAGGAAGGAACTTACCTAAATTCATACAATTTGTGACTGGCAGAGCCTCCAACTCATATCACGTGACACCAAATCCCAGGCTCTTTCCATACCACATTGTGCCTCCTCATTCCACAACAGAAAGTCACAAAACTATCCTGTCTGCCCCATTTGCACAGGTCCATTAGCAATACTGTAAGAACAAGTGTCAGCTATTAATGTAGTAAGTACAAAATGAAAGAAAACAAACTCAGCATTTTCTGAGAGGCTCCCAACCTACAGTTTGCCTAATGGAGTTCTCACAACAGCCCTTCAGGGCTGTTGTGTTATATACATACATCAAGGAAAAGACAACAGGAACAACTTGACTAAGGGTTTACACATTGAAAGACACTGCATGATTTAAACCACAAGTCTGCTATACCACACTGCCTTACATAATATCACAATAATGCCCTTTTTCTGATCAATAACAAAGAAAAATACTTTTTAAGTTACAGCATTTTAATGTTTCAAAATAACAAAAACCCCTCTCCCACTTGTTGCTGTCATAGTCTTTTCAGCAGAGCATCTTTTCTTCTTCCTGATTTTATCTTAATATCTGCTGGCACTAGCCCTGGAAAAAGGGATACCTTTTAGGACAGAAAAAAAATTCATGGCATTCTTATAGCATCCAAAAAGCATCTTATAAGGTTAACAGCAATCATTTATTGTTTTTGCCTTACGCCTTAATTATAACAAATTTCATGTGTCACAAGAAATGTGGGCCTGCTCAAATAATTAGGAAGTGAAAAGTTAACTATGAAAAAATTTTATCCTTTTAATCACCACTTCCTGAGGATTTTAATGAATCCAGAAAAAGTATAAAAAGCATAAAAGTAATCTTAATATTGTCAAATGTGTCAACTTCAAAAAATACATTTAAATTGGCCTACTTACTATAAGCACTAATAAAATTTATTTCAGTATCAAAATTATTTTTAAAAAGTCATCATCATCATCCCGCCCATTGCTGTGAAAAGCTGGAAATAGGTTAGCTTCAAAATACTATGTACCCCTCCCCTCAGGTATTAACTGCTTAGGAAGACAATGAAAGGAAAAGAAGAAACATAATCACATGACTTTAAACAGTTTTAAAGTTGGGAAGGATTTTCCAAAACAGAACTTAATTTGTTTTAACAAGTTAAGGTGTATTTATGACTCCCGGTGGGGGGGGGGCTTCCTTATCTTAAGCAATCAGGAGGAATTTTAAATTAGCATAAATTGTCTTCATAAAGTAACTGACTAGTAAGAATTGTAAGCGAGAAACTCTCAGTTCATGAACAAATAAACTAAGTCTAGCAGAGCTAAAAGGGGGAGGGGAGAGTGGAAAATCGAAGGAATGACTAGGAACAAGGGTAACAGATAAAAAGGAAACAGGAAAAACTGAACAGAAAGAAGTGTTAAAGGGAGGAGTAGTAAGGGGCAAAGGAGGATAGGGTTCAAAAAGTACTGCGGTAGATATGCGATTCAACTCACAGCTTTTCTTACAACTAGTAAAGGAAATTAATTCGTAGGATCGTAGGTTTGCCAGAGTGTACCCTGTGGGAAGGATCCTCCTCTTCTACAATATTAAGCTGAAGGAAATAAATTGGCCAGGACTAGAAAAAAATGGAGTTCTGGGACATAGAAGATCCTGCACAAGTTAACTGTTAGAGGTGGAGGGAACTTTTCAGTGCTTTTCATTGTTGTTGTCGCGTGAATTACATTAGTATGTGACTCTTAGTAAATCTGTTAATTTTTTAAAATATAACAACAGGACAATACATGACTATACTGATGACTTAATAAACAGTATCAGTACGGGCTGTAAAAAGAGTACCCTGCAAAATTCCCTCACCCATTAGGGTGAGTTTACTTGTGTCTGGAAACATCTCTATTGGAATACATCCGTCTGGGAAGGAGACAGGAATATTATGAACCCAGAAAAAGCAACTGGTAGGGTGAGGGGCCTAGCTCTTGAAAGAGATCTCCTCATATTTGCCCTTGGAATTTTTGGAGGTGTGGGGGAAGGAAGCTTTCCTTTGATGTATATGCCTTGAAGGAAAAGATCAGGTTTCTTTCTTCAGGGGATGATGGAGGGCCAAAATCTACCTATCAAAGAGAAAATGATCCGGGGTGGAAAAGTCAAGTCAGTTGTGAAGAAACCCCAGGCGGTTTATCGTGAAATGATCACACACATCTTATCTCTGCTAATCCCAAATTGGACAGCCTGTCCCGTGTCACTTCCGACTGCTTCTCACGAAGAACACCGAAGAACACGGATGCTCCGCTCTGATCCCAGAAGTTTCTGGCGAGTTGCCTACAGACGTAAACTAGAAAACTGTTCAAGGACCGGCCTCGGTGCAACGAAGCGCCACGTCCAGCTCTGGAATGCCCCTTCCTCCCCCTCACTGTAGGAAATGGAACTGAGTAGCTCAGAAGGCGAACTG
>PVHY01014399.1:0-38589 GCA_004024945.1 Uropsilus gracilis
AAGAAGAAGAAGAAGAAGAAGAAGAAGAAGAAGAAGAAGAAGAAGAAGAAGAAGAAGAAGAAGAAGAAGAAGAAGAAGAAGAAGAAGAAGAAGAAGAAGAAGAAGAAGAAGAAGAAGAAGAAATCTATCTTCTGGATCTGAGAAAAATAAAGGAATGTAGAAATAAAATACCAAAGCAATAACATGAAAATGTCCATAATAGATCTACCAACTACAGAAATATAGAGTTTGAAAATAATAGTGAATTGTTAGTGGGTAAAGATATATTATGAAATATTGAGTGGTCATGTAGAAAACAGATTCCGTTAGCAAAATAAATTCCAGTTGGAAAATACCATTTAATTATGAAAACAGAAACTCAGACACCTTAATGTGTGGGCACAGATAGGTGGATCAAGAAGATCTGGTATATATACACAGTGGAATAGTGGGAGGAATTATACTAAGTGAAACAAAACGGAAGGATATCAATGACTACTGAATGGTGTCACTTATCTGCGGAATATAGAGAGATGAAATAGACCAGAAAAACACAAACTTTAAAACCAACTCTTGAAAGCCAACCACAGATCTAAGGCATCCGATAGGGGAGGGAAGAAGGGGGGGAAAGGAGTGAGATAAGAGCAGGATTAGAGAAGCATCTCAGGGTATTATGGTAGAGAACTCTGGGTGCTTTGGTGATGGGAAGCTATAGTGATCTGAGGGGGAGATTCTAACTGCCAAAATTTTAACAAAAATGTAAAACAACGGTGCATTGTTTTAGATAGATAAACAGAAAGATGATACATACATACATACATACACACATAGTTACATACATAGATACACATATACATAACTGAGAGTTGGATAATACAAATAAAAATAAAACCATAAAGGTTTTAGGTAAAAATACAAAAATGACTTCATAATCTTCACACTTAAAATCTTTTTAAAAGGACAAAAACCCACCATTATTTCATTTTTATAAATTTGAACTTTAAATTGATTCTGCATGTTGAAAATCACAAAGTCAAAGAATAAATAATAAATTTGGAGAAAAACTTTGCAATGCATATTACAGATAAGTAAATAGCTTTTTTATATTTTATTTTATTTTATTTATTCTTTAAATCACAACCTCAGTAAATGGTTTTTGGCATATGTCCCCCCATCTCCCTCCCTCAGGTGCTCCCTCCATTCTTTCACACCCCACTCTGTTGTTTGCTAGTATAGTATAAGTCTCTTAGGTCTCTTTCTTTCCTGTGATAGCGTTCTTTCATTGGATGAAGGACTACGTTCTCGAAACCAGGCGAGCCTTCCTGGTAGGTTTTTAGTCTTAAGTTTGGGTTGGGCAGCCAGTCTATTTTTATTTGTGGTCTTTCCAAGCTTTCTCATTGGAGGCTGTCTTCTCCAACACCATTTCTGTTGTTTTGCTGCTTTACCTTATAGTTCTGGTGTCAGGTTTAGGGGGTCTCACCACTGTCATTGCCGGTGAAGAAGTTTCTCTATGGATACAGGCAACTGTAATCGGCCATTGTAGATGATCTCCTCTGCCTCAGTTTGTAGCTGTGGGCCGATGCCCCCCAGTCTTTGGCTTTCCTTTCCTCTCCAGTAAAGTGGGGTGGGGCACCTTGCTGTCTTACAAGGCATCTCAGAAATGAGGTCTTGGGTCTTCCAAACCTGGCGAGTTCATAGGTGTGCTTCATGATATCGTGTTTCTATGTTTCTCCTGTCTTGCCTGGATTGGTTCTTTTGATTGTTTATCTGCTGTGTCCAGCTCAGGCTTGTGGACTGAACTTTAACCTGGTTCCTCACCCATTTTACGATGGGGTTTGTGTTATGTATGTTTTTGCTCCTCCTGAAGATTAGTTGGAGAGTGATGAAATGGAGGGTGCATACCCCACCTGCTGCCTGCCTGTGTATCTGTACCTCCCTGCATGGGGGCAGGGCAGAAATGTCCATGCTTGTGCCATCCCAATTCCCCCTTGGCCTGGGACCTGGGGGCAAATGCCTCGGCTGATACGGTCTGCAGATGGCTGTTCCGTGCAACAACCATCCACTGGTGGATGGGGCTAAAGCCCCATCTATCCCCCAGGTAACTTTTTTTTAAAGTAAATCATAGTCATGTAATCAATAGATGGATAAACTGGATAGTAATATGGTAAGGGATGTGACCAATAGCTCAAAGAATGAAGTACAAATGCCTTTAGAGAACTGGAAAGACAGGTTTGTGATCAAAATAAGAAATACATGAATAAAATTAATACTAAGCTGCGATATCAGTTATGTTTATGATCATGAAAATCAGACAAGTTTATTAAGGACTCTATGGTTGGGCATAGAAACAGAATTCTTATTTTCCTGATAAAGTATAAAATCTTAACTCTCCTTTGGAGCAATTTGGAAATCTTTATCAAGATTGAGAATTCACAAAAACTTTAGCACAGTGCCTTGATTTCTGTGAATGTGTCTGCAGATAAATGCAGACTGATAAACAAGCAGGCTTCTTGTATTGAGAATGTATGTCTGTTAGTCAAAGTTGAAAACAACCTAAAAGTACATCACTAGAGAATTGTTTAAACACTGTTTGATTAGTACTGTAACCAAATGTCTTGTTGTTGTGAAAAAGAATGAGGAATTCATATTCTGATGTAGCAGAATCTCCAAGATACAAACTAGGAATGAGGTTTGTGCAATAATCTTAATTATGGTAAGAAATAGAATTTGTATTCTATGTACATAGCATTCTTGGATGGTCCCAGGACACCAATAGCATTGGTTATTTATGAGAGAGGGGAAAAGGGATTGATCGATGATATGCTGTTTTTACTACATATTTATTTGAATGGTCACAATTTTTTTCATGTTCATGCATGACTTAAGAATGTGATAATATGAATAATGGATAATAGAATGAAATTTCATCTTGTGATCTTGATTACAATGGATAAACCATGAACAAAAGTTGCCAAAATATTTTCCCATTCCAAACGAAAGGCCTAGAACACTGAAGGAGTTCTACTAATTTATAAGGCTACTTATTTATTAAAGATGTCACTACTTATGTGTGCTATATATTGTGAAATTTCTCCCAATTTTTCATTTGTTTTTGGATGGCTGGAAGATATTATTAATTTTTCATCTTCTACACCCTCCTCCTGAGGAACAGGAGAAATGATTTTCTTTTACCTTAATATACATAGGGGTTATTTCAAGGACAACCTTTGTCCCTCTACCTCTGTGGAGTTCAGAAGTCTATAGCAATATCACACCAATTCCTGAGAAAGTCCATTTATGAAAGGATGGTGTAAAAGTGTGAAGTAGCCTGATGGAAAGCAAAGAGCACTTTCAGTTCTTCTGGACTAAGTTTAAATCTTCAAATTCCCTGCTTGGGATCCTGCAGATGGAACTTTGTCTGGGTCATTTTGAAAATAATTTCATTTTGAAAATAACTTAGTCACTTTGATGAAGGTGTTTCTTGATGTTTAACACCAGCAGTAATTTTCAGTCTGACGAAGTAGGGCTTTGAATATGACAGATATTGGCATACATTAGCAGCTGTCATAGTAATTGTATAGATGCTATGAGCTTCTGGAAGGTGGTAGCAGTGAAGCAAAGGAACCACATTCAGAATCCAGTCTGCAGAGCAGATTTTATCTGTTCCAGTGGTGTTCCCAGGAGTCACCCAGGAAATAAACCTAAAAGAAATTGGTGATTCTGAGAAGATATTCAGACAGGTGTCAGTTACAGGTTAATGATAGCAGGAAGTCACCACCAGTGCAAGGGCAATGGAAAGAGGCAGCTGTACTGAAGCCAGCAACAAAGTCACCTTTGTGAAACTGAAACATCAGCAAGCCATTCTAACAAAAGAGGTCACAGAAGAAATATCACCTGAGACCAAAAGATAGGAAATAAGATTTTGCTTTTAGTTTTGTTTTGTTTTTCTTTCTCTTTTTCTCAGTCTTATCTCAGTACCTTCCTTTGGCCAAGCACCAAAAATTAAGCCCTTGCTGGATATGAAAATAACAATCACCAGATACCTTGAATTTCAGAGCACAAAAAGCTGAGGAATGTATATGGGACAAAGATCTCCCCAATCAATCACAGTAGTCAAAGAAGAGTGACTTTGTTCTTGTCTTCCCTGCAGGATTCATAACTAAACCCCCAACCATTGGTTTGAGGAGGATTGTTCAAGTGAGTGTGACACTCTGACCCTGACTGAAATGACAAGTTCAAACTGTGTGCCACAAGATTGGGTCCATTCCCTAGACTTCTCCCCAGCCATAGCAGTATTTCTCTCATAAGATTTTAAAATTATATGGATTCTAACTCAACCTATAACTATGGATTCTAACTATAACTCATTATCCATAATTGCGCTGAAGTAGTTTAATCTGTCAGAAATGAAATGATCTGGTCTGTTCAGTGGGGATAATAGTGCTTCATCATTCAGATTTCACAAGGTTTGAAAGCCCCCATATGAAACTAGAAAGAGGCTTCATATCTATCAGTCTCATTTTCACAAAATCATTGAAGTTGTCCTTAATATCCATCCTCCCTAGCACAGTTACAGTAGCGCCAAGAAGTTCTAACGTATTCTAGCACGTAGCAAGAGTTCAGGAAACACTGACATAATATCTATCCTTCCATCAATGAGGAACTCATGTATTGGATAAAATCCACATTAAGTACTTTTCCCAAGATTAAATTTGTTTCAAAGACAAAAAAAAATCACTTTTAGCCGCATTTCTTTTTACCATCATACCTAATTACATGAGGGTTATTTAATATATTAATCACGAAAGGCATGGAGAATGAATACTGGGCTGGGTCTCCCCTCACAGAGTCTCCAGCTCACTCTCCATCTCTCAGTGAACTTTCCCTGCTCACACTGAACACTTGCTGTACACCCTCATGGAGATCAGCATCAGGGCTAGATTGCAGTGGTTCAGTTTGATTCTATTCCAAAGGCACTTTTGGAAGATTAACCTCTTCTTTCTGCAATTGCATCATTTGCAAAAGAGGGATGATAGCACCTATTTCTGATAATTTAATTTATGAATGATCCTTGGACTCAACTCTGGTGCCAGAACACTAGAGGTTGGACATTGTTACATATTGGAGATTTACCATATATACATAAATCTCCCAACAGGTTATTTATATTCATCCAGATATGATTTGTTACTGAGGGGGGTTTCTGAATTTATACATTCACTTACTCATTTGTTGACTTCAAATGATTATTTTTTCCCATTTTCATTACCTCAGAAAAATGCACATACATCTATAATTAAGCATATTGGGGCCCCCAAAAGCTCCTTAATGCCAAAATCTGCTTCTTAGTTGATTTTTCTACAATGTTTTCTACAATGTTTTAGTCACTTATATTTAAAAAATAGACTAAATTGACTCACAGGAGAAAATAGAAACCTTATCTATCCATACTTGTCTGTATATATTTTAGAAGTGTCTTTTTATGTCTGCTATATACAAATACATTCCTGGCTAATATAATAAATGATAGGTAATATAAGTCTTGTCTAAGTATCATATATTTTGTAAAAAAGTAAAAATTTGATATAGCAATGTTTTTTTTATATATCTTTTGCTATCTCTTCTTAGAAAGACTTGACCCTGAGTTTTGCCTCTAGTAAAATTTATTTAGTTCTGCCACATCCTGTTTTCTTATACAACCAATAGATTACATAGGTGAGAAATAAAGTATTAATGTGTCTACCCTGGCAGAGGCCCCCACCTCAGTGAGCAATCAACTCCACAATAACAGGTTCACAGCTTCACATCGTTTACACTTGGTTCCTTTAATCTTGCTAGTGCTGTGGTTATAAACTAAATCTTTATACATATATCTGACAAGAAAGTGATGAGTTCACATTTCCTGACTTGTGTCTTTTAAATATTCTAATAAACACCTGTTATTTTTAGACCAATATAATTTAAAACTCTGTTTATTTTCTTCTCTACCTCCTTTAAAAAATTATACAACTACCCACTAGACCATATTCTCTGTTACACACACACACACACACACACACACACACACACACACACACCTTTTCCACTAAAGGCACATCCAACCAGGTAGTTTTATGTTCAATTTGTTTATCACGGTGAGAAATGTGAGAATCTTTGGCAGAGATCATTAATTTTATAGCTTGTGTTTCAAAAAGTAGTTCCTGGGCTATTTACATCTCTTCATATTAACACCTGAGAAAATGAGTCTGCCTCAGATGTAAAACTTGAAAGCAAATTGTGTTTACCATCTCCCTCTAAATATAATTCATGGCTCAAAACAGATCTTTATGACTCATGATCAAATATTTTTCCTGGGATGGCACTTGATGTTTGCTGTAGTGAGAGTGAATGTCTTTGGTCTTTTGATTCCAAGTTATTTAGATTCCTGTTGGATTTTGGTATTCAAGGTGAAATTATTACAATCCATCAGGCAGGGAGAATTGCTCTTTAAATCAAATGATATAAGTATTATGAGTTGCAAAAGATTTACAGCCAAGGAAAATAGGTTATTTATTTGCTTAAATAGAGGTGAAACTGAAAGGATTCCCAGAAGTAATATACTATGATCTTATTGATTTTGTTTTCATTTGCTTTTAAATTTTAAACTAATTATAATTGAAAGCCAAAATTTTAGATATTTAAAGTGTACACTCTGTGATTTGATATACGTATGTTGTGAATTATCAAAATGGTCAATCTAGTTAATTAATATTTTACATATTTAATTTTTTCTTTGGTGAAAATATTTGTTTGATTCTCATCAAATTTTAATTATTACAGTACAATCTTATGAACTATTGTCAACATGTTTGATGATGGATACTTATTCACTCAGATCTTGTTCTTTTATAACTTCAAGTGTATACTCTTTTACTAATCTCTCACTGTTCTCCCCATCATATAGCCTCTGGCAAACAGATTTTTTGATTGTTTGTTTGTTTTCTGTTTTTAAGTTTAATTGAATTTTTTTAAATTCTAAAATAAATGAGTTCATAAAGTATTGTTTTCTTCTTTATTTATCTCATTTTATTTAGATAGTGCCCTCAAGGTCATCCAGGTCATCATATATGGTAAGGGTGTCTTTATTTTTTTGGTTAGATATTTCAATACATCTCTGTAGAAGAGATTCTTAATCTAGTATTATCTAGATAGACTCGAAAGCTGTTTACATTTCATTATGAATGTTAAATAATGCATTTGTAATGAACATGGGAGTGTATCTCCTTAATATTCTGTATTCCTTTTCTTTGTATGTACCCAGAGGAGGGGTTACTGGATTGTGTGGCTATGGATGGTTCAGTTTATTGAAGATCCTCAATATTATTTTCCATATTGACTTCATCAATTTAAATTCCACCAAAGTTAACATGGGTTTAAATTTTGTGTACATATCCTTGTGTAATTTCTTAGAGTTTTGATGATGGCCATTGTAGCAGGTATGACACTATGGCGTTTATTTGCATTACCTGATGATTAGTGATGCTGAGTGTCTTTTCACATCCAAGTAGGTTACTTGCAAATTTTCTTGAGGAAAAACTTCTATTCAGTTCCTTTGCTCATTTTTCAGTTAGATTATGTGCAATTTTTTGGTAGTGAATTGTATGGGTTCATTATTTAGTTTGGTTGTTAACTCTTTAGTATTTATATATATAATTAGCAAATATATTATTTCATATGAGAGATTGCCTTTTCATTTTGTTCATTGTTTCTTTTGTAGTGCACAGTTCTTGTTTTACATAATTGGTCATTTAAATTTTCCCTTCAGTTATTTGTTTGCTTCTGATAGCAGTGTAAAAAGTCATTACCAGACTATTATGCTTTACCTTAGAGGTTTTATTCTTTCAGGTTATACATGTAAATCTTTGCTTCACTGTGAGTTGCTATCAATATGTGGTGTAAGAGAAATATAGAGTATTTTTTAATGTACAATAGTCCATTATTCCTAACACTGAAAGACTGTTATTTCCTTGTTGTATATTCTTTTTTGCTTCTTCATAATATATTTATTGATCATATATTCAAGAGGTTAGTTTATATTCTGTTCCATTGCTCTGTCTGTTTTACATCAGCACCTGTTCGTCTTGACTGCTACAGATTTGTAATATAGTTTGAAATCAGAAATTGTGATCCTTAGCTACTTCTTTTCATGTTTCTTATTTTCTAAATTACTCTGGCTAAGCTCTATGTTGAATAAAAGTGGCAGAAATGGTCATATTTGCTTTTTCATAATCATAGATATGTTCTTCCTTTTACCACTTCCATTTACTACTGTGTGTAAGTTTATGGGCCAACAACCATAGTTATTTATTTATCTGTATTCTATGATATTGGTCTTTATTATATTGATGCACATGTCAGTCAATTTGATGAAGGTTCTTATCATGAGTAAATGTTAATATTCTCAAAAGTCTTTACTACCACTGTTGATGTTTTATATCTTTCATTTTTCTTAATGTTATATAGTACATTTACTGATTTTCTGCACATATTCAATCATCCTTGCATTCCTTGAATAAATCACTCCCCAAAATTGTTTGTGATACTTTCAGTACTGTTGATTTGTTTGTCAGCATTTGTTGAAGATTTTTGCATTTATGTTTACTAACGGTATTTTCCTGAAGTTTTCTTTTCTTATATGATCCTTATATATTTTTGGAATTAGGGGAGTTAGTTGGTCTCATAAAATTATTTTGAAGGTACACACTCTTTCATTTTGGGAAGAATTTAAGCAGAATAAGCATTAATTCTTTGACAACTTGGTATAATTCACCAGTGAAATAATCTGATCGTAGGGATTTAGTTTTGTGAGTACCTTTCATAGGTATTGATTTTTTTCAGACATTCTGTCTTCATTTTTCAGATTTAGTGGACTTATCAGATTTGGATATTTATTAATTTCTTCCAGGTGGCTCAATTTGTTGGCTTATTAATAGTTCATAGTACTCTCTTATGAACTGTTATATTTTTATAGTATTGGGTCTGATGTCTCCTCTTAGTTTTATTTCACGTCCTCCTTAAGTCTAGATAAAGTTCTGTCTTTTTCTAAAGCTTGATTTCATTTATCTTTGCAATTGTCTTTCTCATGTATATTTCATTTATTTCCACTCAGAGTTGAAAATAAATGAAACATTACTTTCATGATTCTTTCTTCCTTCTACTCTCTTTGAGCTTATTTTGCCAGCTCCTTCTTGTTCCATGTAGCTCACGGTTTTGTTTATTTGTTTATTTGTTGGTTTTTTGAGGCTTTTTACTTATCTTAATATAGGCATTTATCACTGTGAACTTCCCTGTAAGAGCTCTTTTTGCAACATGCCAATAGTTTTGGGAGTCTGCGTCTAGTTACAATTGTCTCAAGATTCATAGGTGTGTTTATTTTTCTTTTGTTCTATTAATTTCTCAGATGCATTGTTTAGTTTATACACATTTGTGAAAAATTTTGGTGTTCATTTTGTGATTGATTTCTATTTTTATACCATTGTGGTTAAATATATGTATGATAAGATTTAATCTCAAATCTGTTCAGATTAGTTTTATATACTAATGTATGCCATATTATGGATAATTCTCCATGTGTTCTTCAAAATAATATCAATTTTGCTGCCATTGAACGTAATGTTTACATATGTTTGTTAAGTCATAGTGACCTATGACTTATAGGCAAAGTTAAAATTTCCCAAGTTCATTTTATGCCTGGATGATCTACTTGTTTTATATAGAGTATTGAAGTCTATGTATATTGTATTGATGTTTATTTCTACCATATGTCAATATTTACTTAATAGATTTTGGTACACCTGTGTTGTGTGCAAAAATGTATTTGAAAGTTATACTCTTTTTGTGGATTCACCCCTTTACATTATGGATTCTTTCTTATTACAGTGTTTTGATTAAAATCTATTTTGTCTGATATAAATATAGGTTCACTTGAGCTTTCATTGACATATAAATTTCTTTCATTCTTTCACCCTCAGTTTGGGTGTTTTCTTAACGCTGAAGTGAGTCACTTTGGTAGTATAGTGATGAGCGTAACCGCCTTCCATAATCCTTGCAATGCTGAAATGTTATATGTCCATGGACTATGGTGCTATTTATCCATATTCAACTACTTTACTAAATTTAGTCGTATAGATTAGTTATTTTATATTTAAACTACCTGCTGATAGAGTTGGGATAATTATTACAAATTTTCTACTTTGCAATATTTTTTAGACAAGGTCTTGCTAGTTTTGCCTGTGGAACCGCAGGCTCACGTTGCCTGGGGTACCACGGACTCAAGCAATCCCCAGCCTCAGCTTCCCAAGTAGCTGGGATTACAGGCATGCACCACCATGCCCAGTTATTTTTTGGGAACTGAGTCTCACTATATTTCCCTGAGCTGGACTCGAACCGTGATACTGGTCCCTGCCGCTGCTTTCTAGGCTGCCACTTACAGGCATCTGCCACAGTGCCCAGTGTCATAATTCATTTTTTGATATTTTTTGTTTTCTGTCTCTGTCATTTCATGATTTTATACAATGGTATACTTAGATACTTTTGATCTCTTTTGTGTTTACTGTAGTTCATCATCCCCATTGGATTGAAGTTGTAACAGTTTATTTCTGTGTCATGGATGTGTCTCTGACTCATCTTACTTGGGAAAATCTTTTCTGCAGGTTAGGGTAGGTTTTGACCATTTCATTTTCAGGTAGGCATTCTATCTCTTTTCTCTCTCTTTTATTTTTCTTATACCCCTAGAATGTGCAAATTGATCCTTATTGTATGCTATAAGATCTTCAACATATCTTTACTCTTTATCCTTCATCTTTGTTTTTTTTTTTTTTTTTTTTTTTTTTTTTTTTTTTTTTTTTTTTTTTTTTTTTTTTTTTTTTTTTTTTTTTTTTTTTTTTTTTTTTTTTTTTTTTTTTTTTTTTTTTTTTTTTTTTTTTTTTTTTTTTTTTTTTTTTTTTTTTTTTTTTTTTTTTTTTTTTTTTTTTTTTTTTTTTTTTTTGCACTTTGATTGTATAAGTCACTATCTTCTATTTTACTGGTCCTTTCTTCTACTCTATTTAGTTTGATATTGAACCCCTATAGTGATTTTTTAAAATTCTGTTGTTTATTTTTTCATCTTTGTGATTTTGGTTTAGCACTATCTTATGTTTCTTATCTCTTTGCTCTAAGTCTCAATATGTCAAAAAAGACAGAGTAATAGTCATGCACTATCTTCTTTTCAGGGAGACACTGGTGTTCTGAAGTGTGCTAGTGGGAGAATGGTGAAAAACATGCTTGCTTCTTTGATACACTAGTAGATTGGAGTCATTCCCTAGGTGCATACTAAATTAGAAATTTGTCAGTTAATACCTTATCAATCATAAAATACTCCTCTAAGAGAAAGACTGGGAGATGTACATTTTGTCTGAAACTTTTGTTCTGTATCATGAAGGTACATATTCAGAGAGTTTCACAAACCTCTCTATAATTATTCCTTTGTTAAAGCTGTGGACATCTGTTGGAAACAAGTTCTCTTAAATTTCAGAACTAGGTGCTTTTTTTAGTGGGTAAGAGGTTCTTTTAGAACCCAAAAGTTGGTGTGCTTTATATTTAACTTAATACTTCACTCCTCAAAGAGACTAAGATTTGAGTTCCCTTGGATTTTATGCCACAGTGCTACAGTAATGTTTATGGCATGAATGTATCTCATCCTTTACTTCCAAATTTGATGTGGGTATTTCCTCATTTGCCTGAGTTAGTTTGGGGGTTTCTTTCAGAGGGTTTGTTCCATTAACAAATTTAGATGTAGGGTGCTTATTTAAGAAAATGATCTTAGAAGATTTTGTGCACCATGTTGGACTGGAACCCTATCTTACTATTGTGATTGTTAAGACAAATAAAATCCAGTTCCAGCACATTAAAAATGCCTAACATGTAACATATACTCAGATTTATTTATTTTGTAATTGAGCAAAAGTGTACTCTTTCTCTCCTATCTTTCCATCTTATATTTCTTTTACTCTAACACATTTTTACTGACCATTTAGTGCTGATTCAGTTAGAGTATATTCACATGCCAGCTTCTTATTCATAGACACAATAGAACAGAAAATCTGAGAAAAAAACATGATAATTTCTGAGGGAAATTATTGGTCTGTACATGAGTATAATCAGTATCTATTCAAATTGATTTTATAAATTATATTTATGATGACTGGGGTAAAACTTAGGAACATGTACTTTTAATATTTTCTTTAGAAGTGTTTCTCTAATGCAAACTGATTTGTCACATTTACTTGCAGCTTACCCCAAATACCATTAAATTGTTAAAGATAATAAACAGAGATCACTAATAAGTAACAAATCAAGGATATGGAGGGTACAGTGATTTTTATATCATTCTGGAAGACAGAAAAATAATAGTAACCCACAGAAACCTAAAGAAACTGGGGGCTGTGAATGTTTCTAGGGGACTATTTATGATTTACTATTGAATAACACAAATAACTTTATCAGGAATGTTGCAGAATTAGGGAGATTAATTGATCAGTGACATCATCTTCCTTATCTCTCACTTTTCTCCATGCAGAATAATATCATAGATTTGTTTCAATCTAAAATGAGGGAATTCTCATCCAGTGATGCTTGACTCACTGCCTAAGAAGAATCAATACTACTTCTTTGTACCTTAAATTAGGATACAGTCTTGGAAGTTGTGTAGTGGAAGTGGGATAGACAAACTCACAACCTCCATTTTTAAACTTCCATAGTAAAATATTTAATTTTGATATCTCATCAATCCACTTTTTGTCAACCCTCATCTCTCTCAGATACAGTTATTTATGAAAAGAGAAATCTACCTGAGTAGACTATGCTTATGAAAATGTGTTGTACTGTTAACATTGATTTTCATTTATAGCTACAAATAAATATTCAGAAACCATGCATTTGAGAAAATGCATTTGAGAAAAATATATATACATATCAACCAAAATATAGGCGTGCAATTTAGTGTAGCTATTATGCAAAGCAGTATAGAGGGTCCTCAAAAACAATTAAACTAAAAAAAAACCTAAAACTTGCATATAAACCAATTATCCCATATACACACATGTGTACATATATGTACACATGCACATGCACACATATGTTTCTGTAAACATCCCCAAGTTTATTAAATATGATTTATAGTAGCAAGAAACTAGAAGGATTTTACATGTCCATTAATTGACAAATATAAATATATGATTTATATACAAAATAGAATACTATTAAGCTTAAAAAATGAATTCCCGTGTTTGCCACAATGTAGATGAACCTAGAGAGAATTATATTTAGTGAAATTAGTAAGAAAAAGACAAACACCATGATTTCACTAATATGTGGACTATGAAGAATACCCCCAAAATGAAATAACTAAATAAAACAAATATAAAATTTTGAACTAAAAGACTTATTAGTAATTCCATTAGCAGAATCAAAGAGGAAGGGAGTAAATAGGTAAAAGGAGACAATGATACAGCAAAAAATAATTTGAACTTTCAGCAGTGAACTTAATGTAATATATATACATAATTATGAGTGATGAGTATCCAAGACATATGCAAATGTAGTGCAATATTATTTTCATAGAAAAAATTGAAAAAATAAAAAGAAGAAAATTCACGTTCTTGAAGAAAACAATTCCAGGGGCAAGTAAATAGCTGAATAATATTTACTAGCTGAAATCTAGAAGGGCAAAAGTTTGTATCAATTAATTAAATATTTTTTTATGAAAATAGTATTAATTAGAAACCTGCTCTAAATCAGACCATGTTGTAGCCTAGAGACTATATCAAGGAAAGCAAAATATATAATGTCTTATCCATCATGAAGTTTCCATATTGTGCAAATGTGTTCTTGAAAATGAATTAACAGGTTGAACTATATTAAGGTAAAAATGAAGTAGTTAAAAATATAATTAAACAGATAAAGGAAACACAGTTTTGAAAACAACAAAACCTAAGTCAGGCTAACATCAGATTTCTTAGAAAAAACACAGTGGACAAGGAAATAGAATGTAATTTTCAACAACTATGTGTTAAAAACAAAAAGGCAAAAGAGAAAATTATTCTAATGCTACAAGAAAGAACAATGATAGATTCAAGGCAAAAGGATGAATTATCAACAATGAATTCAAGAGAAAATGCAGATCAATTACTAAGATGAAGGGATGTGTAATCCTGGATATTGTTTCTTCAAGCCCCAATATCACATTACTTACAATCTAAAAGTAGAATAAAAAAAAATTATACTGTGTATGTGTGTGTTTATGTATAAGTATGCACACACAAAGCAACGGAAATATTTAATAGAGTATAGTATCACATCAGAGTTCTTTGTGACCAGCAACCTGAGTGCTGCATTTCCTAAATAACTTCATTTTTCAAAAGGCTAATGCATTCAGGGAACACTTATATTATTGAAATATGAGCTTTTTTTTTTATCTTTAAAACTAAGTGAAACTTAAATTCCCCGAAAGGAGTAAGTAGGATTATCACAATTGTTCACAATTTTTGTGGAACAAATTAATCAGTGCAATGAAGTTAGAATGAGTTTGATTTGGGCTAGAGATACTAAGAAATTGATGCCAACTAAATATGCTAAAAACAGAGAATAGTGGTAAAGATTAAGGAGGTCAGAACTAATCAGCTCCCTCTGGAATAATTGCTGATCTTGGTTTATGGGAGGTTGTAGTACAAGAAATTGAGATATTTTGGTATAAAAAATAATTGGAAGACAGAATGGGATTAAATTAGATCAGTGGACTGGTCTATGTAGGAGAGGAGAATGGCTGGGAGTGACTGGAAGGAAATGTAGAGTCATTAATTTGAGAGGTTTGGGATGTTTTCTAAGAGCAAGAGATGTAAAAGAAATAAATTTTCACAGTTGGGCTGTGGTGCAACAAAAAGACAAAATGTGATAGATAATTTTAGACATCAAGTGAAGAAGATGGGAAAAACATGACAAGTCAAGGTTATGATACTATAAGTAATTGGGTGTGTTGAAATGATGGAACAAATATGTGTATGCATGGACACATAGTCATCTGGGGTGCTGAGAAAATGGTATCACTTGTGCATTGGAAAAATTAATGGGTAGGGAAGGCATGGAGGTAGAGAGGTATGAGTCAAATTTTTATGGATGATACATGAAATGGCAGTGTCTGAGCTTCTCTGATTATGTGGTGTTGTCATTAAGAAGATCTATGATAAGATCTGCAGTTTTAAAAGACTTGCATTTACAGTGGACAATGAAGTGAAGGATGAGAGGAAGAGTCAAATCATTTTAGTGCTTATTCCAGGCTTTCTAAAAATTAATTGTGTGAATGAATCACCCAAGGATCTTGTTAAAACTCAGATTTTTATTCAGTAGATCTGGGCAAAGACTGAGATTCTTCATTAGTAACAAGTCTAGTATAGTAGTCTAAAGATAACAGACTATAGATACATGCTCAGAACTTTGAAAAGTGAAAGTTCAAAATTCATTTTTCTAATCTCCATGAGGTAAGTCCACTATACATGCTAGTTGTTACACTTTGCTATCATGCAGTGTCTTAACTAGGTGCTCACCTGATAAGTGTTATTCTCTGTTTGTAGCACACATAAATGGCAGTTATTAACTGTTATAACCACTTAAAAATATTTACATAGGAACAAAGGACATTAACTCTTGGGAAGAAGACAGCATGAGATTCAAGTTTCAAATGGTTTTCTCTGTTGTCCCCACCCTAATTCCACAAGGGCAAAAGTATTCTCTGAGTGTGTTTTCTTCTGTGAGTATCCAGGACATGTTCTGTTGGCATGCATCAACATGTACATACTTGTTTCATAAAATCATCTGTCAAAATTATTTTCTATAATAGAAATATTAAAGCAGACAACAAAAATGGCAATGTGTTTTTATTTCATTGTATTTTTACTGCAAGCTGGAGAGTGTAGGCTTTAAATATGATCCTTAAAATTGTGTTTTACAGAAATGTAAATGTTTCTGTTTCTTCTGTGCAAACTGATTTCATAATCCTTGTTCAGTAAGAGAGTCTTTCTTAATTTCCTTCTTCCAGTCATACATGAACATCTTGGAATTTGATCACTGGCTTTAAGTTAAAGGTTTATTGGGTATTACATTTCTAAACATAAGAACAAAAGATAGAATATCTGAAAAATATTTTATTTTTATGTATTAGGTCAAACGGTTCCCTTCAAATGTGAAACAAATTTTATATACTACTTATAATAATAATGGATACAGAATTTTATTTAGTTGTCATATAATTATGAGACTCATTAATGATTTTTATTTTTTCCTACCTCATATTTATCCTAATCTCCTGGGTCCATTTTCAATCTAAGTAGGGAAATTTATTTACTTGAACTACCATCCAAATTTTATTTTGAAATTATCATATGTTTATTTAAAAAAAAGAAGAAAAATAGTGAAATAATCCTTACAAGTGAAAAATATCCATTGCCAATTTTGTAACTAACTGTAATGGGTCAGGAAATTGCTCTACTTTCAAGCCAATAGGTTTTGTTACCATATATTCAATATTCAGAAAGGAAAAACAACACTGCTGAATCACAGACAAAACACATACTCATGGAAAGGAGACAGCATGAGATTCAAGATCTCATCAGTTTTGTTTTGTTGAACCCCCTCATTTCCCAGGGGCAAAAGAGAGATTCCTGATTGGATGCTGCTGATACTGGGAGTCTGTATCACAGACGCTAAGTTCTAGAACTTCAAATCTTTGCTGAAAATAAACATGTCCAACATATGCCATACTGAGAGACACAGGTTTTATTTCACTGACTAATTAATAAACCTGTGTTCTATTTTGGTGGAGGGAACTAACCAAATATTACTAGATACTTCATTATGTAAAAAACCCTCGCAAAGACAGTCAACAGAAAAGCTGTTGACTTAAAAGAAGTACATGAATGTGACATGACTGATTTCTGTACCTAATATATAAAGCTTCCATACCAAATTGGCAATTATAAAAGGGTTTCTTTTTCTTTGTTTTTTTCATTTTGACCAATTGCTATAATTATATTTTTTTTTCAACGAAGACAATAAAAAAGGGCTTTGGAATTAAAAAAAAAATCTGAATGGAATATATTTCAGTTAAACCTAGATGAATGACTTTCAACAATGCACCTCCTTGTTCAAAACTCAGATTTCTGCTGTGGAAGGAAATGTAAGTGCATCACTCGGTACTAATCTCCCAGCACAAAGCTTGGAGCATGTGAAGCCATATCTAAGGATATTTGGCAGCTCAGATTGTACTCAGATCACTCTGAGTTTACTCCTGTAAATGCAGGCAGACTATCCTCATTCAATTATAAAAATTTATGATAAAAAAATGACCTTTCCTCTATTTACTTTCACTTTTTTTCTAATTCAAACAGGAAAAATAAAGAAAGCATAAACTGGGCTATTATTTTTAACAGATATCCAATGGACACAGTGGACTGTAGGACTGCATATTAATATTAAGAAATTTCACATTGTATTGATAAAACTTGCTTAACTATAGTTATATTTAGACACACCACATAGACTTATAAGTAAATATTCCTGAAGTTCTCAGTGTTTTAGAAATACCTTACTGGCACTTGCTCTTTTATCTGCTATCTTGTCCTTTTCTTATTCTTCAATTTTCAGAACCCTCAAATGAGTGACCAATGTGTACTGATTTTTTTTTGAATTTTCTTAAACAGGAGGCCTCTAGCTATCAAAATCCTGAAATAAATCAATCCAAATCCTATGCTAAATCTTGTGTCCTAGCTGTGCATTGTGAAGATCAGTTTCAAAAGTAACCACAGGGTCTTTCTCAGTTCTCTTGAGAGCATTCTTACACCCTCCCACTCAACATAGTTAATTTCCCTTACTTTGAACAAGTCTATTGATACAGTATCAGCTTGTGATAGATGCAGTTGAAATTGTACTGGCACAAAAATACCCTGGTAAGTGGGGTCTGAGAGAAAGTCATGTGAGAAGAAACAAGAAGCATCAAAAGGCAGATAAAAGGAAGGAGGAAGGATAGGAAGAGAAAAAAGAAAGGGAAGGAAGGAGACAAAGATGGCAGACTAAGAGAACAGGCCCACATAGCCTAGCCAGGGTAAGGCCCCCTGGAAGAGTGAGCTGAAGGTGGCAAGGAGACAAGGTGACCAGCACAAGAATAGCCAGTGTAGAGACTGTGGCACCACAGCAAGATGGTACCTGGAGAAGACCTGGCATTAAGAAAACTGATTTGTGCATCAGCAATTGTGGAAGAACTTTGAAGAGCCTTGGAGAAGCAGAGCAGTGCAGAACATTGGAGAGAGAAGAAACGAAGAGATGTCGAAGAAGGATTGAATATTTGCAGAGAGCCTGCCTCAGTTTTGGAGAGGTAAAGGGGCACCAATTTGAACATGTGTCTTTGAGACCTTTGGGAATGAAATGTTGACTGGGACAAGATAACTGGCCACTTGTGGCTTTGAGAACTTTTCATTTTCCCGGTTAATTTCCCTTGTTAATAAAACACTGTTTTTAAACTGTACTTGTGTGACAACTTCTACACACGGGTGAGAAGGATCTGATTGGTAAGAATGCTGGGCAGCAGAAGCCACGTTTTAAAGATTGTTGTTGTTTGTTTCATTTTTATTTTATTTTATTTTCCTATGGCTTGCTAGCTTGCTGCTTCCGTCCTTTTCAACCCAATTTCACTATGACTTTTCTGACTTCTGGAATAGGTTAAAAATCACGGAGGATCACTTCCAAAGGGAGGTCAGAGAAAGTATATATCATCTAACTGGTTCGCTCTCTTTTGGCTGAAGTTACTTTTGAACCTAAACTGAAAGACTGTGTGATGTTTTCTCCTACAAGCCAGGTGAGGGCACACTTGACAGGCAGGTTCGGACAGCAGGTAAGCATGAATAGTTTTCAGGTGACTCTAGCTTTAGACAATGAATTCCTCAGGTTTTGTTACTTCATAGTGGAGGCCCCACATTTGTGGAGCCCTGTTTAAACTCCTGACTTATAAATTCTACCAGTTTAATAAATGTCCATGTCACTAGGTTTTGAAATGATGTGTTACTCAGAGCTGATAAGTGAAACATATTCCTTGCCAACTATTCCTTCTGGAAATTGTCTCTTATTTGAGTGCTGAAACAATTCAGTGGACTAGACTTTCACCCTAATCTTGACTTTCACCCTAATCTTGTCAGGATTGCACCTTTCTTTTTTTGCTCTGACACTTTCAATTTTATATTGATCCAAAGATATTCTCCCTACCTCTTTCCCTTCAGTCTTATGTTGTATACATTGTGGAGGATAAATCCAGGGCAAATGTCTTTAAACCTCTGTCTCAGGACCACAAGTCCTTGCTCACTTTTTTTTTCTGCTTATTTTTTAACTGAGTTAATACTGGAGTAACAACATCATGCATCACCTCCATAGCACCACCAACTCACCGGTATTCCACTGCCATATTGAGTCTCCTTCCCACCTTCCTCTTTCTCTTCCCCCCACTTGCTTGATGCTTTATATTTCTGCTGTCAGCTCCCAAGGATTAGTTACTAAGCTTGTCTTGATCTGATTATTTAGTTACTTTATATATTTATATTATTAGTGAGAACATTGATATTTATCTTTCTCCCAGACTTACTTCAATTAGTACATCCTTTCCCGATAAACTCCTGTAGTTTGGGGCAACATGAATGAGACCAAGTTTCTTTCAGATTAAAATTTAAGGAGACTTTTTTATGCAAATGCTTCCTTAAATTTAGGTCATCTAAACTATGGTCCTTATTATTTCTCTAGATTGATTACCCTATTAAAATCTGAGACCTGTATCTACACTGCAGTGATAAAATTAGCAAACTTTAGATTTTTACCTTTTCTTGGTTAATCCAAATTTACCACAAACAAGTTATGTCATGTTGAGAAATTATTTTAGCTCTTAACTATTTTAGTTCTACCATCGATTAATAGGGGAGTAACATTCCGTGTCTCTTAGGGCTAGTGATGAGATTAAATAAACTAAGAAAATAGAAACTTTAAAACAATGCCTGACAAATAAACATTTAGTACCAATTATTATTATTCTCTACTATATTATTATGTAACCCCTACTTTAAAAATTACCATATTTGTGAAATTGAGCATATGATCAAAACTTAAAATAATATTTCCTCTGGGTCTTACTAGTTCTGATTATGGTACTAACATTATTTAACTCAGGTCCAAATTTAAAATAATCTTTGAATATTACCTTCCTTCAGTCATTTTTGGTAAATATTTGCACTACTATCTATTGTATCCTTCTCTATTTAGCTGGGATTTTTAACCTTCAAATATTTGATAATATTCTAATAGTATGATAATTAACATTCATATGTATTTCATCAATTATCAGTGGGACTTCTAACTATCAAAAAAAAATGAAAATATGTTCTAAAACTGTTCAGTTGTTATTTTATAATTTTTAATTTTTTTATGCTGCCACGGGCTGTATACCTCACCACACCCATTATTCCAAACTGAATTACTGTTCTCAGCTAATTTTTTTGTCTCCCTGACCAAAAATTAGTCTGGTTTTCTGTTTCAAGTAAAAGAATCTACATATTTTATCTTAATTTTCAAGGATATCCAAAAAGTAAATGACTGACTCATCTTACCTTACTTGCTCTTAACATGTATAATACATTTTTTTCAAGTAGAGCATTTACTGAATGTCCCATAAAATGTTAATTTAAGCCTCTGCATTTACACACTGTAGTTCATTGTAATTTCTTTGGATATACATGACACTTTTCACTTTTGATTATTCAAAGTGATTATCCATAGCATCTAAATGCTGTTTGGATATAATGATGCTCTTTATTATGTAATATTGAAGAGAATTATATGCCTATGGTTTATAAGGAACCAACCCTATGGATCACCATTATTTTTAGTAAGTTACAGTTATGTGGAAATTTCAGCTGTTTCACTAAAAAGTTATGTTCCAGGATATTTTGATAATTTTAGATTAAATGATGATTTAAATATTTCTCTGTAGATAATAAGATATATTTTCTGTATGAAATGTTTTCTAAAGTATATTCTGCTATACTATAAGAAAAGTAAATCAAAGAAGTTGATATAACTAATGTGCATATTCATTAAATCATTAAATTGTATTTAAATGATATTCTTGTATTTTCTGGCTAGTATTTAACCATAATAATATATTAATAACAGCAAAAGAGACAACAGAAAAAACTAAAAGATGCCCAACTGAATGGGAAAAAATCTTTGCCCTCCACATGAATGACAAGGGTTTAATAACGAAGATCCACAAGGAACTCACACAACTAAACAAAAGCAAGACAAAAATCCCAATCAAAAAATGGGGAGAAGAACTAAAAAGAAACTTCTCTAAAGAGGACATACAAATAGCCAACAGGCATATGAAAAATTGCTCAACATCGCTAGTAATAAGGGAAATGCAAATCAAAACCACAATGAGATACCACCTTACACCAGTAAGAATGGCCCACATCCAAAGAACAGGCAGCAAGAATTGCTGGAGAGGATGTGGAGAGAAAGGAACACTACTACACTGCTGGTGGAAATGTAAGCTAGTTCAACCACTATGGAAAGGGGTGTGGAGGACCCTCAAGCTAATGAAAATGGAACTACCATTTGACCCAGCAATTGCTCTTTTGGGAATCTACCCAAAAGAGACCTCAATATGGGTACAAAGGGACAACTGTGCCTGGATGCTTACTGCAGCACAATTTATAATTGCAAGGTCATGGAAACAACCTAAATGCCCCAAAACAGATGACTGGATGAAAAAAATGTGGTATATCTACATGATGGGATATTACTCATCAATTAAAAATAACAAATTAGTTGATTTCATAACAACATGGATGTATTTAGAAGAAATCATATTAGCAGAAACAAGCCATAAAGAAAAAGGCAGAAACCAAATGGCTTCACTAATATATGGGATATAGTGAAAAAAATAAAAAGCCTTGAGGAAAGTCAAAACAAGCTAAGAACCAAACTGGAGGGCACAACTTTGAGCAGGAGGGAAAGAGGGGGAAGGAAGGGGAGGGTGGAGGGGCAAATCCTTGAGATTACAATATTGTGAAATTTATATATAAATAAATAAAATATATTAATACAATTGTTTATAAAAATTACAGCCATTTTTAATCTCCCAGTATATTTTATTCCAGCAATCATAGTTCACTAGAATCAGCATTTATATATAATGGTAAATCTAGATCTTCAATTATAAGTAAATGATAAGAAAATTATTGAATTCTTTACATTTTCTGGGTGTCTTGAAACACTACAAAATTCTGTACCATGAGTTATATGATCTTTTTAATTTTGATTTTATAATGGGGGAAAACAATAAAAAAGAGCACCCCAATCTAATGATAATACTTTATTAGAGTAGAGACATAAATTTAAAAATGATACCTTGTTGACTATGTCTTGTTTAAACTACAGAAATGCAAATATTTAACATAATATATAAATTTATACTGGCAAAATTATATCACTACCAAGTTACTTTAGGGGATGCACAAATAGAAAGACTGTCAATGGTCTAGTCTGTTCACTGTAAAATATGATAAAATATCAGTAGAACAAATGGTTTCATTGGGAAGTTTTAAGATGAAGTAACTGACTTAGGTGGTTCTGTGTTAACTGTTTATGAAAATGTGGACATGAAAGATAATATGATTGTCACCACATACCACCCATGTGATTTCATGATCAATTTAATTAAAGTAAAATATTTCATTAAGAAAAAAATTCTTTATATTTAAAAGAAAAATATAGAGATGATGACATGGAAATTCTATTGAGATAGTTATATTCAGTCATAAATAACATCTGATCCTCATTCTCATCAGGTATAATCTTTAATATTAATGAGTAGCCTATTAATAAAAAGTGTAATCAAAAGTATTTGCTGTAAGAATATAATGCATTTATGAATAAGAAAATGCAAACTCTTGCAGATCAAACTAGTTTGTCCCTGACTTCTTATGATTAAAATGAACAATGAATAAAAAGATTCAAAATCTTTGTTTACTATTAGATAATTGGAGATGAATTTAATTGTGTTCATTGGCTTATAAGTGAAGCACTGTATAATATATTAAAGAATGACCATCAGGCTAAATCTAAAGTCAGATGATAAATAGGGCTATATTTTGAAGTGCATGGGTATGGATTTAATGTGTCATTGTTATTAATGATATGGAACGGAGGATAGACAGATAAATGAACAGGCAATAGAAGACTGAAAAGAATTACAAACCAATGTGATATAATTATGTGACCCAAAGAAAGTTGAAAATCCATAATGAATCTAAGCGATAACAAAGCACTACTTAAACCAGAAAATAAAAAAAAATACACATAAAATATCAAATGCTTATTCAGGGAAAATGAAAGCAAATGTTCATTTTTCAATAATTAAGACATGAATTCTCAGACTAAGTCATATGACTTTAATATTTCAAGCTGCCAGAATTCTCTTAGTACTTTAATTACTTTGTTGTATTTCATCACATCAAGTTAATGTGGTAATGTTTATTGCAGACATATTCTTAATTGGAAATATATAGATGGTTAGTGTACATTTGTTTAAAACTATACCAACCAAAGTAAAAACAGCACTAAATCTCAAAAATTCAGGTTCTTTTTTATTTTTTAAAATTAATTAAATAATTTATTTATAAATAAATTTCACATCTTTGTAATCCCCAGGGTTCTCCCATATTCCCCGCCCATTTCCACCCTGCCCACCCCCCCCCACAAGTTGTGTCCTTCATTTTGGTTGTTAGGTTGCTTTAACTTTTTTTCCTGGGTTTTTGTTTTAACTTTTCATGTTCCATATAACAGTAAAACATTTTGATCTGTCTTTTTCTTTTTGACTTTTTTCTGCTAATATGATTTTTTCTAAGTGCATCCATGTTATCATAAATCACACAATTTGTTGTTTTTAATTGATGAGTAATATTCCACTGTGTATATATACCACATCTTTTTCATCCAATCATGTGTTATGGGAAATTTAGATTGCTTCCATGACTTTGCAATTATAAGAAGTGCTGCAGTAAACATCCAAGCACAGGTGTCTCTTTGTACAAGCATTGAGGTCTCCTTTGGGTAGATTCCCAGGAGAGCATTTGCTGGTTCAAATGGTAGTTCCATTTTCATTAATTTGAGGGTCTTCCACATGGTTTTCCATAGTGGCTGAACCAGTTTGCATTCCCACCAGCAGTGCAAGACTGTTCCTTTCTTTCTATAATCACACCAGTACTTGTTGTTGCCCATTTTTTTGAATGTGGGCTATTCTTATTGCTGTAAGGTGGTATCTCAGTGTGGTTTTGACTTGCATTTCCCTAATTGCTAGTGATGTTAAAAAGTTTTTCATGTACCTGTTGGCCATTTGTATTTCCTCTTTGGAGAAATGTCTACAGATTCAATGTAATCCCTATAAAAATCCCTGTCACATTCTTTAAAGAGATAGAACAAAAAATAAAGAGAAAATGCAGTTATTACTATCCCAGACTTCAAATTATATTACAAAGCCATAGTAATTAAAACAGTTTGGTACCGGTACAAAAACAATCAGACCATGGAACAGAATTGAGTGTCCTGAAACAAAACCACATATATATAGTCGACTAATCTTTGACAAAGGAGAGAAAAATTACACTGGAAAAGACATCCTCTTCAATAAATTGTGCTGGGAAAACTGATGCAAAACAAGCAAAAAAAATGGACCAAGACAACTCCCTCACACCATGTACAAAAAATCAGCTCCAAATGGATAAAAGAATTACATGTAAGACCAGAAACCATAATATGCATAGAGGAAAACGTGGGGAAAAACCCTTCATGAATTATAATCTAGAAATTCATTTCTAGATAAATCTATAACAGGCAAAAAAATGAAAGAAAACATTAACAGCTGGGACTACATCAAACTAAAAAGCTCTGTAGAGCAAAAGAGACAACAGAGAAAGCAAAAAGAAACCCAACTAAGTGGGAAATTTTTTTTTGCCCTATATACAAGTGATAAGGGTCTGATAACAAAGATACACAAAGAACTCACACAACTTAACAAAAACTAAGTAAAAAAAAAAGTTTAAAAATGGGGAGAAGGATTAAAAATTACTTCTCTTTTTGGTTTTTATTTGACTCTTCCAGTATGAAGGTGTCATGCATAGTGTTGTGTTACTTACAGATGTGAAGGGGAATAAAATGTCCACTTAACTAAGCTAAGTCTGCTCTTAAACTGTAGTGCCTGACTTTCATTTAATTTTATATTCTTGACAAATGAGATTTACTGTACATGTGTGCAATAACTTTTCATGTACTTGACACTTTATCATGTTATAGATCACTGCAGAGTTGCCTTCCTTTAGATCCTAATTATCTTTCAATTTTTTAATTCAAACAATTTTATGATTTAATAAATTATGGATAATAAATAAGAAAAGGGAAAAATGTCAGGATATGTACTAAAGAAAAGATTCTACAGAAAAGTGTTTGTCCCTTATGGCAATGCTGTCTGTTCTCTCTTCCTCTTTCAGTGGTTAAAAGGGAGCTATACAGAGACTAGAAATACCAGTCATATAAGAGAACCAATTTATTTACTCAAACTGTAATCAACTTCAAAAAGGTATATAACAAATTACAAAATACTAAAAATAAAATCAAGAGACTGATGAGTTGGTCATAGATCCACCAAATTGTCTTGACTCAAGCTATAGTAATCACATGTAAACATTCTTGAAATGGACACAACCAAAAATCAAATCATAGGCTTCCAGAATGGGAAGTGAGATTAGGTCGTTTTTATTAACCTTGTAACTAGATGAATAAATTCTCGATAAGTGGTCATGTAGTCTCTTATTGTCCACTTCTAATGATGGGAAATTCACTGTCTCACTAAGCTGTTCATTCCATTTCAGGACAACTTCAATTATGTTAAAGTCCTTTCTTCCATTAAGTTCAAATCTACTTCCTAATAATTTCCACTTATAGATCTTAGTCCTTCTTTCTTTGGCAATAAAATAAAAATAAGCCCACAATTCCTCCTTAATACAGGCCACTAAGTATATGAAATAGCTATTATACCAACTCTAAGTCTTTGTCACAGGAAAAATACCATCTTTTAAAAATCATTTGATATGCCCTCAGTTATACAATTACCACTTTCTTCTGCTCTCTCTTCTTTCTCATTTTACTTGGCCATTTAAAATAGTTTTATCTAGGATTTATTATGACACAACTCTAAACTATGTAAATTACCTTTACATAGGGTAATGTCACCATTTGAGGCTGAAAAATTAGTTGATTCTACCAAAACAATACCAGTTTTTCTAGAACTTTTATTGGTTCATGATAGTTGGATTTCTGTATGGAATGATATCTGGTTTCTTCTCTTTTTATATACTTTTTTCTCATAGTGAAATCATTACTGCCTCAATAACTAAGATAAAAATATAAATTTGCATTTTATATCTTCTTGGTATAGGGTAGCAATTTAAAATATGCAGAGGCATAAATGCTTATTCATTGACATTGATGAGTAGAAACATAATATAATAAAGGTTAATATTGTATAGAGAATGAAAGGGACTGGGAGAATTAATGTATGTAAAATATATACCTTGCTAGTTTATATATTTTTCCTAAATATTTTTACATATAAAAATGTGTGTCAGATGGAATTTCATCTTTGAAGAAAAGTGATGCTGGTCATGAAATCATGTTCCTCTGCTTGCTTGCTATAAGTGGATAAGTAACTGCAAAATTTACCTATTAACTGTCCTTTATAAAATTATTGTCATAATAACATGTGATTTGAAGGTTTCAAATGAAAATCAAATACAATGACTTACTAAATTGATGAGCACATTTTATGATTATATAGTTCTATATTTAAGCACAGTAACTTCCTCTTTAATAGCCAATATGACACATGAAAAAAAATAAGTTTACTTGAAACTCTCTTACTACTCTTTATACAAACCATTGCCAAATTGTACCTGTATGAATTGTAATTTAAGGTGACATAAAAATAGCCTTCACAGGCAAGCATCCTCTCCAGTTTACCTCCTTTATGTTTTTACACCTTCTGACTGATTCCCCAAAATCATTTTCTTGGGAAATCCAAATATAGTGAAAAGTGAAAGAAGGGAAGTATGATTAAAAAGAGGGTATGAATCACTTATCATCTAAAGAGAGTGTTCATAAGAGAATGCTTCTTCATGCTTGGCTAAAGACTGATTAGGATGGATAATATTTAAGGAATAGGAGCAAGCTAGTTCTCTTCATAAAGTCTGCAAGAATAAACTGTAATATTTATCTGTTGGTGTGGTACAGACAATGTTTAACATTTACTGCAGTGGTAAATCAAAGCCTACAATAGAGTTGACCCAAGAGTGCAGGAAAACCTCATTTTAAGAAAGATACTTAAAAGTTTACCAGAAGAACAATAATGCATCAGATCATAAAACTTATGGAAGAGAAATGCTTTGGATAACACAATCAGTCAAGAGTCTTGGCAATTAAGGGATAAACCAGAAAACAGAAGCTAATTGTGAGATGGAGAATTCAGGAATTCCTGTGGTTAGAGCAGAGATGCTATACCAGTGCAGGCAATGGTGATGGTCTACAGTAATGGGAAACAGATTCTCCATGGCTTCAGTCAGAAAGAAAACTGAAAAATACCATTTTTAACTATACCCTTTGTTGACCAAAACCAATGGAATATGCTAGTTCAATGTCTTATGTTTATTTATTAAGACTCTCATTTTCATGATCTAGGCATACTGTGACCATACAAGTATATACAACTAGGTTTTAAATTATCACAGGCAAACTAACCACAAATAATGAAGCTGTTGGTTAGATCTGAGCCAATGAACCAGAAAGGTGGTGATTATCATTACCACATCAGTACCTAACACAGTCATAACTATGTATGGTCTTTTGTTTTGATTTCATCATAACTACAGATAATGAAGATCTCTGTTAACTTTCCTTGCTTCAGAGAAAGTCTTTCTCTGAAATATTTTTTTGGAATATTTTTAAAGCCAAAAGTAGATATGCTGATGCTTTTCTTGGTTACTGAATTCTGGCTTCTGTTCCCTGTAAATGAAATAAGTAACAAATAACTTTTTCTTGAATGGTAATTGTAAAAATCATTTTTAAATAAAAAAAATCAAATCTATATATTAATAATTGCTGAAAAAAATCGAACTCAGATTTAATCATGCTTTTTTTTTGTAGCAAATATATAGTTTCAGTATAAAAAAGGGTGTTGATAAAGGTCAACTGAGCTAATCAGTTTTTACCAGGCATTTTTATTGTGAATGTACAAGGTAACATAAAATGAGTGAATTCACTGTGTGCATGCACAATTATTCATACTTACCCAAACACGTCCACACATACTATGCAGGAGAGTAGAAAAAGCCGCATTGAAGTATCAGCCTAACCCCTAAAAGACCATGAACTTATTGGATTCTTGAAGGATGCATTTAAACTTGTACACATATTTTACAAATTTTTGTACTAGTTTAGATAATGATAGTACCATTTCTGGGAAATAAAAAGTGTTAGATACATTATCTAATGATATGATTATCTTCTATATGTGTATATAATATGCTGGTCAATATCATCATCTTCCATATGATAGAGAATTTAGCATGAAGCCACATACATGGATACTATTTTAGAAATATTAACTATTTGTATAGTCCTTGTCAATTTAACTTTATGTACGTAGTACAACATAACATAGAACACCACTACATAAAACTGGTATAGAATAAATGGTGATAACAGCATGATATAGATAAGCTAAAGACTATTCTTAAATAAATAGGACAGGTGAATGTATCTAGGTGAGAATCACATGCATAGGAGGCTCTGGATAGATGGTGCAAATAACAAAGATGATTCGTATTGCAAATGGAGCTCCTAGTACAAAACTAAACACAAAATAGTTGCTAGATAAATAGTAGCTATTATTTCATTCTTCATAACCAGTGTCAGAGAGTTTATCCACACTTCAAGTGATTCCTATATCAGTACTGAATATTTATGTTTCTTAAGTGGATTAAATTTAGTTTCAAAGGTCAGCTTTCATTTTCTATAAACTCCCTGTTATTTTGTTTTGCTTTTTCAAGTATTTAGGCAATTATTGGTACAGGGCTTATCTAAAACAAACAACATGAGTTTGCACAAGGGAAACCCACCTGAAAGGATGTGTATGTTAGCACCGTGGTAAGTAGGTATTGCAGATGGTCATCTACAGAAAAGGAAATTCATGCACACTTTCAGACAGGGTGTTTGGAGCTGACAGTCACTAAATAAGGTAACTGCAAAGTGCATACTAAATATGGTAGATTGAAGGGACTTTTCTTTTAAAGTATGTCTCAGCATAATTCCAAGAATGGCAACTACAATTCTTTCAGTCTAAAAAACTGAATCTGCCTTATTCAACCTTCAATATAATTATTTTGGGAAAACAATGTTTATAATAAGTCAATAAAATTTTTGAAAAGTAGTTTAAAGTAGTATGTTATTGTTGTACTGTTTGTTTGTAACTGATCTCTGCTCATGTCCACCTAAGTCTAGTATTAGATTGAGATTCCGAAAGTTGATTAAATTTACTCAAGAATCACTCTGAAAATGCACATATACCAACTGAATGGCAAATAGAAACTTTCAAGTACTATTTGACACAAGCTTACAAATAAATCAGATTCCATGTACCACAAACTTAGAATTCCTCGTTATGTACCTACTAAAAATCAAGCAAGAGGTGTTAAATAAAGGAATCACCTCTATTTTTCTCTGAATATTTTTTGTTGATTTTTGCTTATCTGCTATACAAGTAAAGCACAATTATAAAAAAAAAATTTACTGTTTAGAAATATCCTCAGGCTTGTGAGAAGGATGTGAGCCATAATTATAGTAAGTAGATAAAGTTATGGTCTTCGTGATGAAAATTCATAGACATTGACCCTCCCCCCACCTGCATTTTCCAACATTGTTTGAGGAAACCTGACACTCTGAATTATGTTCATATTTGTGATATCTGAGATACCATGATCAGACATAAAACACCCTTCTTCTAGCAGTAATATACCAAAAATAGGAGAAATTCTCAAGTTAATTAAATGTTTAGATATTTGAATGAGAAGATAATCAAGTTTTAAATCATCACATGATAGTTGAGTATGTATGGAGATATATATATATATATATATCTCATGTATCTCACATATAGCTCACATTTGTTACTCTCAATTTCTGTCTCTTCTCTGACCTCTAGCATCCATCACACATCTTCACATTACTTAAAGTAAGTAAGGTAAACCCATCTCTCCTATCTTCTGGACAGTAAGTAAGGTAAACCCATCTCTCCTATGTTCTGGACAATCTTATAGAATTAATTAGAAGCTATTTCTAATAAAATTTGAAGTAGCTGGGGAGACAATAAGTAATGAAGAAGAAAAAATCAGAGAAATTAGAGACATAAATGGAGGGATGCTTAAAATGCTGGCTGTTGAAATGCAAGTTGTGGTTTCAACACTAAGAAATTTTGAATACAATTTTTCAATAAATGATGCACAATAATGATCTTTCATGCAAATAGAACAAGTGCCTGAGGACCTTGATATATTTAAAAATGTATTATATATAAAATTTGTTATATATAAAATTTATATATATATAAATTATATATAAATTTATTATATATGTATATATATATATGTATATATATATATATATATATATATATATATATATATACACACACATTGACTAATTTACTATGCAAAAATCTTAACTGGCTTCCAGGAACCCTGAGAAGATAAAACCTTATACTTTGCTTGACTCTCTTCTTTCACCATCTTCCTAAAAATATCTCTTCTCAAAAAGTTCATCCACAGACTCTCACATGACCATTGACTAATCCTCACTAAAGTCTTAATTGGCAGAGATTTATGTAACTGCATTGGTTAAAGGTATCACCATCACCGATGCCTGTACTATACACTATGTCAATAATGTTCCTACTTATTACTACTTCTTGTATCTTGGGAATCAGACCTGAGTAGAAAATATTGTTTAGTCTCAGTTTGCTAGCTACTATAAGTAAGTTAAGATGAATGAGATTTTAAATACATTAATTAAAAAAAAATAAAATGAACTTAAAATGGAAAAGATATGCTTTATTTACTCTACTAGTAGAATTGCTAGATAGTATGATAACTACATTTCTTAACTTTTGGGAAAAGTTCCCAAATTGTCCCATTAACATACCCACCAGTAATGTAAAGGGTGCCTTTTGCTGACCATATTATTCAACACTTGCTATTGTATTGTTGATTTTAGTCGTATTAGTGGATATGAATTGGTATTTCACAGTTTTGATTCATATTTTGCTAATATCAAATTATATTGAATATCTTATTATGTGCTTATTGACCATTTCTATACCTTCTTTATAAAAATATCCAGATCCTTCTAGATTCCTGAGTTAAATATTTTATATGTAGATGCTATTTTCTTATCAGATATATGATTTTTAAACATTTTTTTTCATTTTGAATATCATACTTTCAGTTGATATCACTTGCAAAATAAAATTTAATTTGGTGGAAAATATGTTTTTATTAATTGTGTTTATACATACTTCTGTTGTCCTATCTAAGACTATTGCTCAATACTTGGTCATAATTATTTAGTCATGTATTTTCTTTTAAGACTTCTGTGATTTTATATGTTTATGTACCTATTAGACTGATTTCTTATTCTAAGTTCCCTGAAAGAGCTGTAGTGCATTTTTTAATTTAGGTAACAGTACTTTACAACATTATCTGAGTTTTAGATGTACGAGATCTCCCCCTTCAGCTGTTACAGCTTTATCAAATCCACCTCCAAGGTACCCATAGCCTATCTACTTAGTCTACTTATTCCCTCACCACTCAATTAACACCTATGCTCTTCCCTCTGGTAACCATATTGCTACTGCCATATTTCTAGAGCTTGTTATTACCTATTTAGTTATGTAATTAGTTTGAATTTATTTGCTGTTTTGTCTTCTTTTTCTCCATTCAGTATTTGTCTTTCTCCTTCTGTCGTGGATTATTTAGTGTGATTCCTTCTATCTCTGTTCATTTTGTTGCACATGGTAAAATTTATTTTTTCAATAGTTTAGTAGATGCCAATATGTATATACTTTGCATCTCCCTGATCTGATCCCATCATCTGCCTTGGAGTACCTAGGGGTCCATAATTTTGCTACTGAAAATAGTACTGTACCGAAAATTGCAGTGTGCATTTCCCTTCAAAATACTATTTTTGTATTCCTCTGGCAGATACCTAAGTGTTGAATTGCTGGGTCATATGTAAATCCATTTTCAATCTTTTGGTAAATGCCTAAACTCTCTTCCATAGGGATTGGAACAGTCTAATTGCTACCTAAGTATGTGAGGTTTCCTTTTTCTCCACATCCTTGTCAACAATTGTTTCTCATAACTTTGATGTGGATCATCCTCACACTATGCACAAAAATTAACAAAATGAATAAAAGGCTTGCATGTATGAACTAACATGATAAACTAAATGAAAGAAAAAAATGGTACATCATTCCATGACTTATACTTCAGGGATGTCATTTTGGATTTGTCTCTCAAGCAAGGAAATCATTCCTTTATAGTAGTCTATATTTATTATTTTGCATGTGGCTTTTCAGTTTTGCCAGCACTATTTATTGAAAAAGAATTCTTTGTTCCACTGTATATTCTTCACCCCTGTGTCATAGATCACTGTACATATAAGTATGGGTTTAGATCTGTATTCTCAATTCTACTTTATCAGTCTGTGTGTCTGTTTCTGCTCCAGTACCACACCTCTTGATTGCTATTACTTTGTAGTATAGATAGGAGTCTGGAGTGTGATAAAACCATCTTCCTCTTCTTTAGTCAAGATGGGTTTGACTATTCAGTGATTTTTGTGGTTCCCATGGATTCCAGTTATTTATTTATTTGTTTATTTTTTTGTTTATTTATTTATTTATTTTAGTTTTGGTAAGGATTGTTGTATTGAATCTATGTATTGCTGTATTGATTTGGCAAGATGGTTTTTTGTTTGTTTGTTTTTTTTTTTTGCCAATGTTAATTTCTTTCCATCCAGGAACAGGGTACATATTCCCATTTATTTTGTGTCTTCTATTTTTTTAATGATGTTTTAAGTTTTCTTTGTATAGGTCCTTCATCTCTTGTGTTTAATTTACTCCTAGGTATTTAATCCATTTTTGTGTAAATGGGACTGTTTTCTTGATTTCTTTCTCTTTTTTGTTCATTTTGTTACATATAGGAAGACAACTAATTTTTGTGTACTGAATTTGTAATCTGTCGTTTCACTGAACTGATTTATTATTTTAATTAGTTTACTATTGGTGTCTATATTTTTCTATGTATCTCATGTCTACAAATAATGCTGACATTTATTCTTTTCCAATTTAATATTTTTCTATCCTCTTGCCTATGATTCTAGCTAGGATATCCAATATTATGTTGAATAGTAGAGGTAAGAATGAATATCTTTGTCATAATAGATCTCAGTGCAAAGTCATTCACTATAGGAAATGATACTAGCTGTGGATTTGTCGTACATGACCTTTATTACGTTGAAGTATGTTCCATCTATCACCAGGTTTGCAAGGGTTTTATCATAAATGGATGTTGAATATTAGCAAATTCCTTCTCAGCATCCATTCTTATGACCATACATTTTTTGCACTACTTTTATTGACACAGTGAATTACATTGACTAATTTTTGGATGTTGAACCATCCTTGTTCTACTGAAATAAATTCCATGTGAGATTTGGTATGGAATGTAATCATAATTCACAGGTAAATTTGGTTTGCTAATATTTTGTTGAGGATTTTTACACCTGTGTTCTTTTAGAGAATTGTTCTATAGTTTGATTTCTCTTACATTATCTTTGTTCATTTTGTTAGCACTTAGATAATTTGGTATAAGAGTTGGAGCATAGCATCATTATTGATTTTTTGATAAATATTAGCTCATCGTTGAAAATTAAAACTCACGTGTGAAATAATCTTTATGTTCTTTTGTTTTTTGAGTGTTTTTGATGTTGATTGGTGTTTTTGATTTGGTGTTTTTGATCTCCATTTCAATTTTCTTGTTTGTAATTGGTCTGTTCAGGTTACCTATTCCATTTTCACTTTGTAATGGTTTTATATTTCAAAAATTAGTTTTCTCTTCTAGGTTGTTCAACTTACTAGCATGGAGATGGCCTTAGTACTCTCTTATGGTCCTCTAAATTTCTGTTATTTCTTCTCCTTTGCTTCCAATCCAATTTATTTAAGTTTTCTCTTTCTTTTGTGTCTATTTTGTGTTTTTTTTCCAAAGAGAAAACTTAAGTTTAATTAATCTTTTGAAAAGTCTTTTAGATTCATATTTCACTTATGCTTTAATTCTTATTTCTTCTCTACTATTGGTTCTTGATTTTATTTGTACCTTTATTTTTAAAATTTCTTAAGGTAAGATGTCAGATTATTTGTTTGAATTCTCTCGTTTCTTGGTATGGATCTGACTTGTCATATATACCCACTGTACTATTTTAGTTTTTGCTCAAAAAGTTCTGGAAAAGATATCTTCACTGTTATTTGTCTTGAGAAATTTTGAAATATTTTTGTTGACTTCTACATAAACAGATAGTCACTCAGAGTGTGTTGTTGATTTCCCTGCTTCCTTTTGGTGATTGATTTCTCATTTGATGTTTTTGTGAAACTGTGGCATTTTATCTCTTACATTTAGATTTATTATTCATGTTGCAATTATTTTTATACAATATTTAAGATTGGTATCTAATTTCATTCTTTTCTATGTACTTTCTATATTTTTATGAACTATTCTGTTAACATCAGTTTTTGATGAGTTTCCCCATTTAAGTATTTTGGAATCACTGAAAATGAGCAGATTAAATATGCAAGGATTTATCTGTAAACTCCAAAAAACATACACAAATGCAGGCATGCATGCACACAGTTATGTGTATATATATATATATATATATATATATATATATATATATTCCTATACTTAGTATCCTATTGTATTGTATTGATTATTAAAGCATTGTTTGGATTACTGCATTATTTTTACACTAAAAAAGAGAGTAGTAATTACTGATAATAAACTCAGAATTTCTTTAGAGAGTGATAAAGTATTTATGTATATATATATATATATATATATTAGTAGCAATGAGGACACTGTTTTGTGAAAGTATGAAAGCCATTGGAGTTTTTATTTTAAATATGTAGATGTTATATGTGCAACTTCTAATTCAATGTAGGTGTTTATAATGCTGAAACACTGCCCAGAAAAACAGAGATCTTACATAAGTTTGATAAAAATGTTGGCAAGTAGAGAATAAAATGGAACTAAGGCAGAGGATTAGAATGTCGATAAAACAAATAATGTGTCCAGTATTATCTAAAAATAAAATAAAGTATTATGAGTGGTAGAGCTGCTGAAAAAAGAAAAAAGTATATTGAACATCACATCCTATACAACAGAAAGATGTTCAGATTTTATTCTGTTGATTGGTGAAAATATTTTGAACATGTCCCACCTACACATGTACTTAAATAGTTATTGATATGTAATATATGCATATATTACTGAATAAATAAATAGGATCTATATATATACGCATATTATGGTGGCTAATTTTTTTTAATACTAGGTCTTGCTATGTTGCCCAGGGAACTGCAGACTCTCATTGCCCAGGGTACCCCAGACTCAAGTGAGTTCCAGCCTCAGCCTCCCATGTAGCTGGGATTACAGGCATGCACCACCTTGTCCAGCTACATTTTTGAGACTAGGTCTCGCTATGTTGCACCGGGTGGGTCTTGAACCCATGGAATCAAGTTTTTCCCAGTTTCAACCTCTCGTCCTAGACTGGATTAAAGCCATGAGCTACCACAGCCGGCTGCATATGTATATACACATATTATGTATTACAGTAATTAAAAGTTATAATATATAAGCAAAGATATATACAATTAAAAGGTAAAAGCACTAATACAAGTTCAAATTTTTACTTTTCACATTACAAACAATAAAGTCAAGTCCTGGAGTATTATTAAATAAATATGGAGCTCTTTGCTGCAAAAAAGTATTTAATTTCAATTTATAATATTAAATACATAAAATATTCCCCAATCCAAAGGGTTTTATTTTTAATAATAGAATGCAGTCAACCTGAGATGCTAATAATGAAAAGAGTTGGGGATGGGAGTCTTTCTGGAATGCTTTAAATAAAATGACATATATCACAAAGTTCTTAATTGTAACTTACATAACATAGTCTTCTATAGCAAGTCATCTTTATTTTCAAAGGCCATGACATGGAGGACTAGAAGAACAGGATATGGTAATGCCTCCATGTTGCTTTAATCCCTCACTAATTGCTTTTCTGATATTAGTAGAAGATAATTTGTATCACCATGGTATTTGAAATTTTTCCTTCATGCTCCATGTAAAGATAATAAAGTTCTGTTTTTCCTTAATTTTTTGATGAGAGGACAGATTTTAAAAGGCAGGAAGATAATTTTATCCACTTTTAAAAAATTCATATGTATGTGGTATGCAAATTTTATATAGTTTCTCATTATTTCATTGAATCATCAACCAGAATTAAAGTAGTGGAGTGAGTTCATAGCCTACAGTTTATAAATGAAGAATTTAAAGGTACACAAAAACTGATATGAGCTACTATAGCTGTGTGAAATAAGTATTTCTACCACTATCAATTTAATACATGGTTAAATAAAGTTAAAAGGGAAGATCCCAAAATGGAAAGTAGTCAATATTTAGACCCATGCTCTTCACATTTTGATTTCTTCATTAAATAAATACTAGCTACCAAGTACCCATTTTGTGTTAAACATTATTTTAGAAATCAAAAGTATGAATACTGTGTGAAAGTAACATCATAAAGATGACAGAATAACCACTGTTCTCTGTATTTCCAAAAGAACATTGGTTTTAATGAACTTCAATAAATAAGAATGCCTTGTGGAAGTCAGTGATTCCAACAGATAAGTTCCAACATATTGAATGATAAAAACAATCCCAAACAGGATGCATTTAAGAGAATTTGTTTTCCATTATTGCCAATACAAAACTGGAATTAGGGACACACTCACAACATGGTGGAACAGGAAGACTGAAAGCAATCACTCTCTTGAAAAATACAGCTTTCAAAAGGAAAAAAGACTGATATAACATCCCAGAAAATTTCAGACTCTTGCAACAGGTCAGTAGATCACCTCCAGGAAGACCCACAACCAGAGAGAGAAGGCCCAAAGGCCTGGGGAACTCAGAGAGATGCAGTTCCTCTGAGGCCAGCAGCCACATCATCCATTGGCACACCACTGAGGAGGCACCAACAACTAACTGAATCACTACTGTCATTAGCAGCAGCAGCAGCAGTAGCCACAGCAACAGCCACAACCGTAGCAGCATTGCTTCTGATCCCAACACCAGCTTACTCCACCTGGGGACACCTTGACTCCTAGGGGGACTTGAGAGATTGAGGCGATGTAGTACCACTGTGGCTGCTTATAGTTCCTCTGGAGCCAGTCACCAGATTGGCTTCAGGATGCAATGGAGAAGGTACCTAAAGTCAGCTGGAAACACTGCCATCATCATCATCAGCAGCAGCAGCAGCACCAGCACCAGCAGCAGTACCAGCAACACCAGCAACACCAGCACCGGCACCAGCACCAGCACCAGCATTGCTTCTCACCTGAACACCAATTAACCCCAGCTTGTAAACGCCTTGGTAATTGGGACTCAGGAGATTGAAACCTTGTAGTACCACAATAGCTTCTTGCAACTTCTCCAGGGAGAACCACCATATTGGTCACCAGTAGACCTCCAGAGAGGGATCCACAGCCTCCTGAGACCACGCTGACCACAACTGGGAACATTTTGATTGCTGGGGAGAATCAAAGGAACGAGACTCTATGCAGTTCACTGGTGAGAAGCCCTTGACTGTGCATATACATGATACAGGAGTGAAAGTCTCATCCCACAACCCATGCCCTGAAGGTGCTCCTGAAAACTCAGCCTGGAAAAGTAAAAGCTTACCTGCTAAGGACAAGTCACCCATCTGGGGAGAGCCCCTCCCCTTCAGGGACACATAAAAGTGAGTAAGCTAAGCTTGATAGGGTGTGCCCCCCCCCCACTGTCTCCTGTTTAAGATTGCAGGTTTCAAGGACAGGTAATGTTGAAATGGGAGAATGACCTTAGCTGGAATTTCCCTTCAGGGGGATGCAGGGGGAAGAAAGAAGTGTAACAGATTTCCTGGAAGGCGGGAAATCAGGGTATATAAAGGGTGTGCAAACAAAGAGAAGGATTCGATTTAATTCGATTGGGATTCCAATATGGAGAGAGGATAGAGAGGAGAGATGGGAAT
>PVHY01014400.1:0-38609 GCA_004024945.1 Uropsilus gracilis
GGGGCTACTTCCCGGGAAGGTAGAGGGTCGCTGCTCTTCTACTTCTGTTTGCCAGAGTTACGCGGACTCCTGCAGAAATTTCACCATCAGAAAACTTGGCATATCCATCAGGGCTTATTTTTGTTTGTTGCTGAGGGTGAGGAAAAAGAAGGTTCATGCAGGTTGCATGGATAGTAGTAGACTGACCACGCCTCCTTTTCTCCCTCTCTGGCCAGAGTTCAAGTGTTCTATTGCAAGTCCACCACCTCCTTCCTTTCCTCTTTGATCCAGACTTTGGAATCTGAAAGTGTCCTCTGGTCTGAACCCCCTTTCCCAGTGGCAGCAAGTCCATCCCTATCTTTCTGGGGTCACTGTCCTGACTACCGCTGGCTCCTTCCTGTTTTGCTAATAGTACTTGGGGGGGGTGGTGGTAAGAGTGGAATGGTTCCACCCCATCGGGTGACCTTGGCCTACTCTTACCTCCTTGGCTCCTGGGACCTCACTCCAAGTGGCAAGGAAGACCTTGCTGCCCAGAGTGGATGCTGTTTAAGTGGATCTGGAGACCACGTTGGAGACTGGCTGTTAGATGTATAGGAGTTTGGGTCAGCAGTGACACATAGCTACACACATTTCTTACCCTCAGCTGAACCCACCACATGGGACACCAGACAGGGGTAGAGATACCGAGCAGCCTAGAAGGAAAAGGAGTTGGGGACAAAGTGCTTACAACACGGCTAATAACAGTTCTCAAAACAGAGTCCCTTGTTGTAGGTTTTGTTTTGTTTTTTGAGACTAGGTCTAGCTATTTTTGCCTGTTGCCCAGGGGTACCACAGATTCAAGCAATCCCAACCTCAGCTTCCCAGGTAGCTGGCATTACAGGTGCGTGCCACCACACCCAGCTATTTTTTGGGATTAGGTCTCGCTACATGTTACATGCCCCTGGCGGGACTTGAACTGCGATCCCTGGCCCTGGCCACAGCTTCCTAGGCTGCTGCTTACAGGCATGTGCCACCATGCCCTGCCCCCTTGTTGTAGGTTTTGACTTATGGGCCAAATTTGGGACATAAAGAAGCAAGAAAAAAGTCACTTGGATTGTATTTTATAAATAAGTTTTTGTATTTTCTAACCCAACTTCTAATTGGCCGTTGTATATCGCACTTCTGTCAAGTTTCTCTTTCAGAAATTTTTACCTATGCCTTTTTTATTTCTGTGTCATTGGAACTTTCTTGGTCCTTCTTATTATATCAAAATAATAAAAATACTACTTTCTCCTGTAACAGAAAATTTCCTAAGCAGTAATATCTGTTGAAAAAAATTTTGTGACCCCTATACGAAAAGTTGCATCTAAGGAAATTCAGACTTTTCTGAGTGACATCCCACCCACCCTAAACTCACATTTCTCCTCAGTTTCCAAGACACCCTGAAAGAATGGTGAATGAACAGGTGCAGGGATATTTTAAAACTTGGATCTGCACATCAGTGTTCCTGCAGTTATGTCATTTCCTTCTTTCCTAGTTCTAAAAAAGTTTGAATGAGTATTTAAATGCTTTTATGAATGTAGCACTTAAAAAAAATCTAGGAAACAGGGCCAACTTTTAATTGCCTAGTGGCTTAACTTTTGAATTTTAGATATTCAATAGTGGTTCCTGGCTCTATTCCCTTCTCTCGCTAAAATTTAGACTTCTTCGGACAGACTTGCTTGTATTTTGCTTGCCAGGTTGAATTTGAACTGCTTGAGTCAGCCTGCTCAACTTTCCTTCCCAAATCTTGGGTCTCCTTGGTCTTGGATTTAGTCTCCCTTCCCAAAGGTTATTGTTGGTGCATATATTGACATTGACTTAGCAATCACCTTGTGAGTTTGTGTTGAGTAAATTCTCAAAAGTCTACTTGAAAGGAGAATTGCATAAGTCCTCTTTCTCAAGTAACACATCTGAGGAGTTACAGTTGAACTATTTGTGTGTAGATGTGGACAGTATAGAAAATATTCTAAATCAACTTTGGGAAATAATAAGAGGTGGTTTCTCCTATCCATGTCTTCCACAACTGAAGGGCAAAGAGTTTTATGTACAGGTCGCAGTAGATGTCAGTCCTTGCAGGGCCCCAAATGGGTAAAAGTATGAGTCACTGTAACATCATAATTAGCATTTATTACACGCTGGTTATGTGCACAGTGTTTCTGTTCACCCATTTAATTCCTCTGACCACTCTCCGAGGTGAGTACCTTATTCTCTACTTTTCTAAAGGAGGAATAGGTTCAGAGACTCAGTGCGATTTGCTTAATGACTTGATCAGAACCAGGATTTGATCACCAGTCTCTCTGACTCCAAAGCCCATTTGTCCTCTGTTGAGTGTAGTGGACACTAGTGTCCTCTATCTAGAATATTCTCCTCATATAGTCCATGTCAACACTTTTGTTAATAAATAATAAACAAGAGCAAATGCTTATCTAGGTGTATACCAAGCATCCTTCTAGGTACTTACAAACGTTGACCTTATTTAGTTCACATAAAGACTCTTTAAGATAGGGAACAGGTTATCACCTCCATTTTACAGAGATGGAAACAAACGCCCTGAGAGGTGAAATTGCCCAGCATAACACAATAAAGGATAAAACTGGTGGTCAGATTCAGGTGGTTGAGACTCCTGATGAATAAATGCCATTCTATTTGCAGAGATGGCATCTATCCTAGGACTTGATGTAGGAAGGGCTTCATTTGTGAAAGAAATTCAATAATCATTCGTTTTACCTATAGCTTAAAAAACAAACAAACAAAAAACCAAAAAACAAGAGCCCTTCATGGATTGATGGCAGTTTTTCCCGGCCATATTGGAGCCAAACTTGAGTCATCCTCCAGTTCTGGCTTACAAAGTAATGTTTCCAGACTTCTCTAGTTTTGCTTTTACAAACACTGGCTATGAACTACTGGGATGAACTGTAGATGGGGGCACCTAAAGAACACCAAGACACCATTTAGTCTCTGTGCCTGCCAAAGCAAGGTCCTAGGGAGATCTAGACCCCGGTGCTCTCCTCCGAGGAGAGCACACTCAAGTCGAGCCTTCCTAAGTGTAATTTCTCCCCTGACTTCTTGCCAGCTAACTTCATGGGGGTTCCCTGACTGTGCCCATTTCATGGATTGATTCTCATGATTGATTCTTTGACAAGGAGCTTTATGCATTGTGTTTGAAAAATATTCCCATGTACTCTAGCTCCTCCCCCCCCCCAACATTCTGGTAGTTTCTTTTTGCTTTAATTGTTTGCATATCTTTAGCAACTGTGCTACCACTTTAAAGAGGCTTATCTCCTTTCATCCTTTAGCAGGTGTAACTACCTCGGATATTTCTAATTGACGATTTACAAATAGTAAATTGACAGTAGAATCTAGATTGTCAGCCTAGGCAACCACTAGACTGTGTCTCACATTAGAAAAACTTCCTTAGAAGCCATAGTTTCTGGGGAGTTCAGATCTATAGGAAATAAATACAAGTCAGAGGACAGTTCATGTCCAAGTAAGCAAAATCATAATTAATAATAGCTCTTTCACTTGTGTAACTCTGTATACTTTGCGTGGTCTACAAGTTCCACTTATCACAGTGCTCATGGTCCCACATAGATGGGTATGAAGGCAGAAAGTCTGAAATGGTTTCCAGGGTGGTGGGCAGTATTCTCAAAGCCACAGGCTTGAACTGACTTGTCTCCAGGGAGGGGGAAAAATCTACTTTCAAATATTCTTGCAACTTTTGTGCTGACCAAGTGTTTATTAATAGAAGTTGAATCCCTAGTGAGTTTTTCTTTGGTTAACTGGTGAGCTTGAGAGAAATTACAATACCAAAAGATTGACTGTAAAATAATTATTCACCATGGCCTGCTGGGCAGAAAGTTCTCAACAGGCAGCCTCTAAGGCGCCTCAAAGGGAAGAACAAGGAAGAGAGAGCTGTGTGGAAATCTGGTTACAGCCTCTGTGCCTGAGCCTTGGCTATCAGGTAGAGGTAAAACCACAGAGCTCTCTCTGTTGGTGGGACAGACCTAATTTGACAGCAAAAACCGGATACATCTTGAATTTTGACTCTAGAGGCCAGTTATAGCTGCCTTTTTCTTGTTCTTTTCCTTATTTCCCCCTTTTTTTATGGTATGAGGAAACTTCTCTCCCATTAGGATGCTGCCTTTCCAGCTGGGAACCATCTACCGGAGGTAACCTGGATTACCTCAGCCAGGTTTACTGGCTCCATTCAGTGATGACATGAACTCTTCTGCCTGAATGTAGTGAGCACACTTAAAAATGAAAATGGACTTGAATTACACACGCATTTGAAGAGTGGGGGAGTTCTAGTCCAGATAATAGCTGAGGATTTTTTTTTCCCTTTCTTTTTGTGTAGAGGTCAGGAGCTCAGGAATACCGCAATCCAGGCCAAAACAAACTCTATATGATCTACTACTGATTTCCTTTTAAGTTCCCCTTTTTGCTAGGACTGACTTCCTTTTATTTTACTCCAACTTGCATTAATCCCAGTTATAGAAGTTTCTTTTCTTGCTCCCTTGCCGCCAACTTCAAACATTTCTTATAGGAAACAAGTGACTTTTTTTTTTCATAGAAAGGACACCAAGAGTTTTAAGATATATTTTGACAGCTTGTAATTTCAAAGTTCACTTCCAGACAGAATTAAATGTTTGAAGCTAAAATGTCTACGTGAAGGTCACTGAGAGCCAAACTACCTGCTTATCTCATCTCCTTTGGGAATGAGGTAGTTAACACCTTCACTCCTTATTTAATAATTAGGTGTTTTCTTTGCCAGAGGCCATATATTCTTCCAATGTGCTCTTTCTAAGGGCTTTCGAGGTGAAACTGGTATGGACCAACTGCTCAAACAGATGAGAACGTAAGCAGTATCTTTAGTTCACATTCACACCTTGTCCTCTCCCTAGCAGTAACCATTGTCCCTGCTGTCAGTGCTTCCAGCTGAAAGGGTGTGCCAGCCAAGGCGACTGACTGAGGCACCCAGAAGCCCCAGCAGCAGAGAGCAGGATGTGGTTAAAATTGTGCTCTGATCCTATCGCTGACCTCAGGAAACCTACTAGTAGCTTGGGGGTTTTCTGAAAGTCCATGGCCCCTGCTCCCCAGTTCTTGCCTGATCTCACCCTCTCACCCCTTCTGAGGGTTTGCAAGTTGCCAGGAGCTCTAGAATCAAGGAGGGCTGTTCCTACAGGGATGTTGGCACACTGGCTTCTCCATTAGTGACCAGGATGTGCTTGGCATCAGTCATGTAACTTTCTGAGACAAAGCAGGTCACAGTGCTTTCTTGACCAAGTTCCCTTTCACTTCCTGACTCTTGTCTGTGTAATTAATTATCATTACTATTATTTAAATGGTAACGAGAGGGTGAGGTTCAGAGGCCACATAGTTTGAGGGAACCTTCAAAGGGGTGTGGCAGGGTAGGAGTGGGGCTGTCAGGCAAGTCAACACTAGGCACCTCCCAGAGCCCTAGTCCTCTCACAGGAGCCATAATTTTACCTGCCTCATTAAGCATCTGTGTGGTATATTAGGGATGAATACAAGTCTGCAAAATTTCATACATTTGAAAAAATTGAAATACATGATCTGCAGTAACCTTGAAAAGCCATTATTAAAGCTTCACAACATCCATGTAAAGTTAGCCTGCTTAAGGTTATTATTCCCATTTGATAGATGAGAAAACTGAGGTGCAGAGAGCTAAACCGGTTTGTTCAGAGTGCTAAAATTTAGAGTAGTGCTGTGCCATCCAACAAAATCATCATGCAAGCCATATCTGTAAATTAAATTTGTTAGGAGCCACATTAAAGAAAAAGTTAATCTTAAAATAATCTATTTGACCCAGTATAACTAGCTAAAATCTTACTTCAATTTGTGATATTAGTTATAGTTCAAGGACTCAAAGCATATCTGATTTGTGGCAACCAGTGGTTATTGAACAGTACAGTGTATTAAGCAGTAGGAAAATACATATGTGTGTATACATCTAGATTCTCTTTTTCCCCTCTTCTTTCTCTCTTTCTCTGTCTCTCTCTCCCCTGTATGTAAGAGAGTTTGCTTTCAGCAGTCTGAGAAAATGCCCTTAGAATATTTTCTTTGGGGTATTCCTTATGGAAACCTTTAGGTTTACTGGACTTAATCTTTATATCTGTGAGAAAATTCCTAAATCATAAAGTTAGATATTTGGCATTCATTAACCAACCCACATGTGTAAATTTCTGTCTCTCATTTTTTTCTCAGCTCTCTTGAAAATTGTAAGGATAGAACAATCCCAGAAAGATTCTGGATCCCAATAGGGCCCAGGAAGATTGTCAGCTGGGGCTGAGAGATTTTCGTTAGTGAACAATTTTTTAAAAATTAGTGACAAAAATACAGAGCTACCTTGGGGAATACAATGCCTGTTGGCTGAGATTAATGGCAAGATTAATAAATGGATTGCTTGATGAAAAGGCGCAAGAGAACAAAAACCAGTAGATTGTGGAGGAGGTTGCTTATTAATGAACTGTCAGCCCCAAGAAAGTTCAAGAAACTCTCCCATGTTAAATGCAGTAGGCTGGCACTTCTAATAAAAATTGGGGTCCTTCAGGAATTAATTACACCAGCCTTACAGCAAGAATTCGTGGAATTGCGAAACGTAGTGGCACGGACCAGCACGAACCGCTGCTGCAAACCGGGAAGCTGCAGGAGAAACTAATCATTTTTTTCCCCATTGATATGTAGGATATTGTAGTAGCATAATAGCCAGTCAGACATGGGGATGAATGATGGGGTCCAGATCCACACTGACTAATGAAACTACACATATTTGGAGTTTGAAGTCACTTCACATTTCATATTGTAAAATTCCCTCTTGGAATCTGATTTCCTCCTTATCCTGTGTACCCGCCACTAAGGGGTTCCAAATAATTTTCAGAGTGATTCTATGTGAGGCAGATGGACTTGACTATGATTTATCAAGCTCTGAGGGAGAGAGCACAGCATGCATTTATTCCGGTTGCCGTAATTTCCCTCACCCCTCCCCAAAATTCCTGGTTTGGTTGGTCTGACAAAGCCTTCCTCTTAATTAAACTTTGGGCTTGCCTCTACTGGATGGATGGAACAGCTTCAAGGAAGGCCATGGTGAGATGGAGATTGTCCAGGATTTGCGATCTGATACCACACATGAGATATTGAGTCTTACCTCTTTCGCTTATGCTGTGAACGTAGAGTGAAAATGTTCTTCTGCAGTGTGTTTAGATCAAGGGTTCCCAGACAAACCATTAATCTCTCCAGTCTCAGATTTCATAATTAACCATTTCAGTTCAGGACTAAATCTTTTCCATGGAGCTTGATAATTTAGAGGATTTCTGGTAATTTATGTCCTAGCTTTCTAGGAGTAAGATAAATATAAAGAGGACAAGACAACTTTTTGTTGGTTTACATCACAATGCATTTTCTTCTTTGGAGTCTTAATGTGAATGATCAGGCACTGTTGTCCTTCACAGAACTTTATAGAACTAGATGGAAGCTTTGAAAAAAATGCCCCAAAACTCCATTTAACTTGTACCAGGATTATAACACTTAGAATGATTCCTTCACTTGTGCACAGAGTTTATCCTCCTCTTTCTTTGGCTTGTCACATCCTTGAGTATTAGATCATCCATCACCCATCACTCTTTGACTTTTCAGGCCCTCATAATCCACATGATACTTATCCTTTTGATTAAAACAACTTAATGGCCTTTTCACGAATAATTAATCTGCTGTCTTTTTACTTTCAGCTCCAGGCTTTTAACTTTAATGTTGAGTTATCCAGCCTGTGTTGCCTTTCAAAGTTTCACTCCCTTTAGCCTCTTCCCCTTGAAGGTTTAATACCTCTTTAGAAATTTCAATGTTTGGTATACTAAGGTTTTTTTTTTTTTTTTTTTCAAGGCTTCCAAATTACTCTCACATCCTTTCTACTGTGTGTGAAGTGAAGAACTGCAGATTGGTGGGATGAAATGAAAATCCTTTTAGACTCACAAATTCTGTCATTCTGAAAAACATGAAAGTGTCATTATAAAAAGCTAGAACACCATTACTTTTTGAAGAAATGATGACTTTTTTTTTTTTTTGTAATTATGTGCTTCTAACTCTGGACGTTTTTCTAACAGTGACAATTTATACCAGATGACCTCCCAGCTTGAATGCATGACCTGGAATCAGATGAACCTAGGAGCCACCTTGAAAGGGTAAGGTCCTTTCTATTCCATTGCCTTAAATAATAACTCAAACCTGCTTGAATCATTTTAAAAGTGCTTATAACTAATGAAGAGAACATGACTTAGGAAAATAGGCATATTACTCAATAGGATTAGGATAGTTCCTCCCTCCTCTACTTGATCGGTTATGAGCAATTTTGCATTTTTAAGACTGTAAGTAAGGGGTATTTTTGTATAGAACAGGGGAGCTGAGAATATTGGGGAAATGTAATATAGCCTTTCTTCTTGAATGTGTCCATTCAACCTCATTTGATGTTTGTGTTTGGCTAGTGTTATCACAGATGTTAACCAGTACATTATCTTATCAAGAAATGCTTTCAAGTTTACAGAGTCCAGAATCCAAATTCATATCTGAGTGGGTGATAATTTGGACAATCCAGAGTAAGATGTGCTCAGCCTTGCTCACACTGGGTTTTCTTCACATTTGATATACAACCAGAGTAGGGAGAACCCAGCAATCAAATGTAGGTAGAGGCTTATTTGCATCTGTATATGGAAAAAAGGGAAAGCAGATGAGAGTAGTTTCACCACTTAGTAAAAGATTAGCAGTGACATAGGCCACTCAGAAGGGCCTGCGATGTATTGGGCATTTTCTAGGTTACCTTGTCTAGCTTTCCTAACAACATTTTGAGACGTGTCCCGTGTTACCCCATTTCACAAATAAGTAAATCAAACGCAGAGTTAAGTAACTTCCCAAGCCATGTCGTATTCAGTTGGTGAAGCTGAGATCTGACTCCATGATCCCAGCCTCTTTGCAGACTAGCCTCCCTATGATGCCTTCCAGCTGTCATCACCCAATGGGATTGGCAACTTAGTTCATCACTCCAGGCCAGACAGCTAGCCTCATGTCTGTGTGTATGTAGTGGCTTCTCATTGGATTCTGGGATCGGGGGTGCCTTGCTAGAGCCATGCATGCTGCATTCCCCATTCCCACCTCTTCTTCTCTTTTAGAGTTGCTGCTGGGAGCTCCAGCTCAGTGAAATGGACAGAAGGGCAGAGCAAGTGAGTGGACAATACGCTGATGGCAAAGCAAATGGCATAGACCTGGTCACCTGGTCCCTGGGGCACACAGGAGTTAGGACTGACAGTGGTCAGGGAGTAGTTGGTGTCTTGGGAGTGGGAAGAACCTCTCTCTCTTTTAATCTCTCAAACGTTTCTCTTTTCTCATTTTCCATTGTTACACTGTGGGTGAAAGTGGAGGTGCTGGCATTTCTCATGGGCACGAGGAACAATTTTAGCACATACTGTACGTCTGCTGATATTGGCTTCCATTTGTGAATTGAACGTTTATCTAAGTTTGGTTGTTATTACTACTGGCCCCATATATATATATATATATATATATATATATATATATATATATATATGAATATATGAATATATGAATCCTCTTCTGATCTCACACAATCCTCCAATACTGTGGTCACATCCATCTTTCAGATGGAGAAGGCTGGAAAGGTGAGCCCACCTAATCCATTTTGCAGAATTGATGGCACTGCTCTGTTGGAATTCATCTCTGCCCAACTTTAGGATCTGAACCCTCAATGAAAGATGATGTTTTTAGACTGAGCAGTTAGAACTGTTTTTTTACACTGGGATCCTTTATACACATTGGTACACACAGATTTTCACAAAACAGTACCTGCTATGCTGCATGTGTGCTTGTTGATGTTTTCTACTCTGTTCTGCATCACTTTTTGAAATGCTGAGATGTTGCTGGCTGAGATGTACAGGTTGAGATCACTTGAAATGTTAGCCCTCTCTCTTTGCTCTTAATAATAGTGATTCCTTAGTTCTTCCCTCCAAGCTCCTGAACAGCAGAAAACTGGATTCAGTTGAATATGTAATACCAGTAGAAGTGTCAGCAGAGAACTGGATTCAGTTGAATATGTAATACCAGTAGAAGTGTCAACAGAGAACTGGATTCAGTTGAATACGTAATACCAGTAGAAGTGTCAGCAGAGAACTGGATTCAGTTCAGTTGAAACCGTAATACCAGTAGAAGTGTTGACTTTTCTCCAGAGAAGACAGTCTGGGGAGGTGTCCTTACTCTGTGCTACTGGATTTACTTCCTTTCCTCATGGCGTGAAAACACGTGCATGTTAATACAGAAAATATATTTGAGAAAAAAGACATTCCATGAAGAAAGAGAAATAGCTGTCTTTTTGCTTTAGTCCATTACTGGTGCCGTGACACTATTTGACATCAAAAGTGAGAAAAACCACAATGACAAGGTAGATCTGTAACAGGAAAACTGGAGACTTTGACTTAGGATTTGGAGAAAAAAGGAAGAAATTCCCACATTATTCATAACGAGGCATTGTTCATTTTTTAATATAAGACCATGTACTTCAGACTAACCCTCACTAGAAGTTCATGTCATTTTTCCTTGAAGATTTACTTTTTAAAAAAGAAAAGGCATGTTTGTTGAGATACCTTTCATGAGATGCCACAGAGCAGTGTTTCTATCATTGGTGGGGATAGGACTTTAGGGAGAGGAAAGCAAGAGGAGATGAAACATGGTATCACAGGGAGGATAGGTTATGCATGCCATTCTTTCTTCTACTCTCTTTTCTCTACTTACATCCTACTCTCTGCATGTCCGCTGGAATCAGAACCACTTCTTGACCACAAACAGGAGACTGTGGTACATCAGTTTAAGTCCAAGAGAAGGTACTTTATAAAACCACTTTCTTAACCCTCACCCACAAACAAATGAAATGAGGTTTTTCAAGTGAGTCACTGGGAAAGAAAATGAGGCATCTTTCTGAGCATTAATCTGCCTTTATGAATAATTCTGTTTATGGTGCTTGATGCTGTCTTTTTGTTCTGTGCAAGCATTTTCTGTGCACTCACAATGGCTGCTGATTTTCTGAGGCTGCTCCCAAGCCACGGCTACTCGGTTAGCCTTTGTTTTGTCTCTTCTGAAGAAAATATCCTGCAAAATGGAGAAACACATCAACCTTGACTGTGGTCCAAGTTATTAAAACAAGGAAGAAGTTATTCTCCAGGGACTGGGGTAGGGGGAGTGGGAAATTGAACACAATAGCAATGTTAAAGGAGTGTTGAGCAAAATGAATGTCCCTTTGCAGCTCCAAGAAGTTCACAGACTGTTAGGAACACACAGTATTTGACATGTGAATGCTTGAAAGAAAATACGAAAGACTCATGATGAGTGATGTATGGTGAAAACAAAACCATGCGTTTTGGTAAGGCCAAGGCTGTCGAATCTGGAGAAAATCCGGAGAAAATCCCTGCTAGACATGGTCTCATCCCTGAGATTCTGTGCCAAAAGAGATAGCTGTCTTCTCTGGCTGGGCGTTCCAATACACAGCCCAGCACCTTCCTGCTCCAGTGCGAACATACGGTACTTGTCCGAGAGATTTACTTCTTGAAAACAGATAGCTTGCTTTTAAGTGGCTTCTGGAGCTGGAGAGGCAAAACCAAGGTGGAGAGAAGCCACTTGGTGAAAACCAGCAGCCTTGCTTGTACTTTACCACCCCTACCCCCACACCCAGCAAAAAGATACTAACTTCTCCTTTTGAATGGTTATACTTAGGCTCAGCACTCTTCTTGTCTTGCTTGGGGTTTGGTTCTTAAAGACTTGGCTCATAGAACCAGAACAGAACTTGTGACTTTTGGGTGTGCATGATGGAGCTGGAGACTTTTATTTGGAGCTGGTGCCCTGTTCTTCTTCCTTAGTGTGGATCAAGTCTACTACTTTTTGCCTTCACTTCTCGCCCCCTGGGTACTTTTTCTCATGCTCTTAGACTATATTCAACAATATATTATTTTTTTTATTCTATCAGTAACCTAAATTATATAAATTAGAAAATATTTCTATAGGGAAGGAAATGAGAATTCTAATCGCTCAGATGAAACTATTAGTATTATTTTGCATACACTTTCAGATCTTTTTCTATGTGTACATAGGTGTTGGTATCCTTTCTCTTTTTGTAACAAGTCAGTTTATATCTAACCCAGCAAATACCTGTCTATAGGGCTTTGCAAAAATTCTGTGCTCAACCTTTTGAGAGCTTGACTTTTTGAAAACATTCTCAACTGCTTGAAATACATCAAAAAATATTTTTGGGTTTTATAGACTTAAAGGTCTCCATACTGTGTTTCCAACTATCTTGTTTTAAAACAAAGTTACTTTCATCGTGTACTGAGGGAAAAAAATAACAAGTTTGTTCTGATTGGGAGAAAGACACCAAGCAAGAACGATAGGAAGGAGAGATGGTGGTGAAGGGGGCAGGGCAAGCTGGAAATAAGCGCATGGCTGACTCGCCACAGGGGTATAAACAGGGTTACGAGGATTCCACTCTGTTGATAAAGGTGCATATGTGTTTTGGGGGGCAGAAGGGTACATAAGATGAGCAGAGGGATTATCTTCATTACCTAAAACACTATTTTGGACCTTTCATGTCTGATCCCATGTGGTCCTATACTCACCATTCATTGTCTCCCTGTCATCTACCCTAGAGAAACATCATAACCTCTAGCTAGAAAAACAGTGCTACAAAAGTGACAGCACTAAAAAGTCATTCTTCTGAAATGAAGACTGCTATGTATTTTATAGATGTTTTTTCCTATTGTAAGTGAGCAAATTCATTCTAGCTTGGTTTCTAATTCGTCATTTTAAAAGCAAAGTTAGATAAAGGTGTTTTAAAGTTAAAGACAGTAACTATTGCAATGAAAATAGCTCCTCCCTCTTGTTTATTAAAGTCAGACAGGTTGAGTATTTTTAAAATATTCAGATGCTAGCTAGCAAAATAGTATTAAGGAGAAAAGTTGTCCACTATTTCACTATCTGGAGGAAATTATTTTTTGAACATATTGGGGTATATTGGTATCTACAGTGAAAAAATTCTAGAAACATTTACTAAACTATAAGCTATTGTTGCCACTGGAAAGATGAGAGGGAAGGGGTAAAACCCTGATAGAACTGGAGATAAAGGATCATAGGAGACATTGTAAAGACAGCACTTTCATGGAATACTGCTGTAAAAGTGAGGAAAGAAATGGATTCTAACTCAATAGGGATGGAAAGTCAGGTGTTTTGTCTTAATGTTTCATTTATTTTTCTAAATACATACTTGGATAGGATACTTGGATGTTTGTTTGCTGATAAGAATGAATCAGTTATTAACCCTTTATCATATGCATCATAAATATTTTCTCTGGTTTGTATTTTAACTCAGATTTTAGAATTTATTAGTTTTTGTTTTATAATATAACTTATTAGTTTTTGCTTTTACAGTTTCAAATTTTTGTTTTTGAAGCATACCTAGGAAGGGTTTTTTTTTTTCAATTTTGTTTTTAAAAAATTTACTTTTATTTTTCATACACTTTTTTACATTTAAACGTTTAATTCATCCAGAATTTATTTATCAGCTGGATTCCACTTTGATTTGTTTCTAGGTGATGGGCCATTATCCCCAAACCATTTTGAATAATTCATCCTTTCTTTCAGAAACCTTCCCCAATCCTTGGACCTATTTCAAGATTCTTTATTCTTTATCTTTGATAAGTCTCTTTTCACTAAGTATCAGACAGCTTTCTTTGTATTACATTTATAGTCTGTTTACTTACCTGATAGGAAACTTTCCTAACACTGAACTTCTTTTTAAAACTATTCCTGCTTGTATCTCATTTACTCTTTAAGCTAATTTTTACATTGGTTTTGTTAATTTCAAAGAAAGTTTTTGTCAACTTGGTTCATGAATTGTTACAAATGCAACATACCTAGTGTAAGACTTTAATAATGGAGGAAACAGGATTTAGGGGTAGATGAGAACAGTCTGTTATCTTAAATTTTTTGTAACTCTAAAACCAATCCAAAATAACAAATTTAATATTTAAACTCATAATTGGAATTTTGACAGGACTGCATGCAGTTTAAGAATTTTGGAGATTTGATATTGGGTGCAAATGGGGTAGAAGCTTCCAACCAACAAGCTAAAGGAAAAATGGCACTTAAAAAAAATCATATTATTTCAGATTTTCCCCAATGTATCTGTAGCAGTTGCCAGTCAAATGCAATTCGCCATGGTGACCGGTAGAAGAGTGGCCGGTGGGGAGAGAGTGGCACTGCGGCAAATTTGCATTAGTGAGCTGGTACCTGGAGATGGCCAGATACTTGGAAAGCTGATTTGTGCATCAGCAATTGTAGAAAAAGTTGAAAGAGCCGCGGAGAAGCTCCAACTGCTGGAGAAGAAGCAAAGAGAAATGCTGGAGAAAGACAGGACTTGGCAGCGTGCCTGCCTCAGGTTTGGATGGGGCAAAGGGGCACCATCTTGGACTTTTGTCTTTGGGACCTTTGGGACTGAAAATGGTGACTGGGGTAAGATAACTGGCAACTTGTGGCTTTGAGGGCTTTTTGTTTTCCCTGTTGAACTCCCTTGTAAATAAACCCTGCTGTTAAAAACTGCATTGACTGGCAACTGTTATGGGTGTGTGGTATAAACCTGAGGGAACCTGGGTGGCAGAAAGCACATTTTAAATGTGGCTTGTTGGTTGCAGGCTTCTGCTTTTTTTTCACCTGATTCCCAAACAACAGGGTTTTGTTTATAAGGAAAATTAACCAGGAAAACAAAAAGTCAAAGCCATAAATGGCCAGTTCTTACTCCAGTTACCATGTTAATCCCAAAGATCCCAAAGACTTATGTCCAAGATGGTGCCCCTTTGCCCTTCCAAACCTGAGGCAGGCGCTCTGCAAAATCCAGTCTTCTCCATCTTCTATTTGCTGCTTCTTTCTCCAGCATTCTGAGCTGCTTAGCTTCTCCAAGGTTCTTAAAACTTTTTTCTTTTACCAGGCCCACCTTCGGTGGTGTCTGGCCACATTCATCTGGCCTGCCATCAGCAGTCAGTAGTCACCCCCAGCCTGCCATTCTGACATCCGGCCCCACGCTGGCCACTCATCATGGCTCCTTGCCACCATCAGCTCACTCTTTCAGGGGGATTCTGCCCAGCTTGGCCACTCAGGCCCCTCCTCTTTACTGTGCGGTCATCCTAGTCTCTCCTCTTTACAAAGTCTGTGTTGTCTCTCCCAGTCTGCTCCTTTCTTTTTCTCTCCCCCAAAACCAGAGGCTCCAATTTTCCCTCACACACCCTCTTGGTCGATCATTTTCTTCCTCCCCATGACCTTGAAACAACAGCCTCTGGGTGCCAGTTTTCCCATGTTCTGTAGGGCTGCTCAAGATTTGCAACAAAGTAAAAGAATGAAGTACCCTTACCCTATTTAGGCCATCTTTTACCTGTTTTTCAAAGTAATGGCAATGACTAAATTTTATGAACCAGTACACTGTCCATGTTGGGGGTCAGGGCTTCAGTTTGAGCTTTGAAGATAGCTTTAAACCTTTCAAGAACATGGCATTTCTTAGTATTTTCCAGATGGTCAGTTTCAGATGTCCTTATTTAGAATTTCTTCCTTTTAAAGTTTTTTTTTTTTTAAACAGTAATGCCTTTGACTTCAAAATCTGAGTGAATGTAGAGTTCTTTAAATATATTCCCAGGGTTTTTTTTGTTTTTATTCACCTTGGCGGGTAGGTTCTTTGGAAGAGATGTTTATGCCCTAGACTTCATGTTCTACTCTAAAGCAGCAGGAAAGATCTTAATCTTAAGAGCTTTGTATGTATGTATGGGGTGTTAGAGAGGACATTTTGAATGTAATAGAGCATGGTGGAGTAAATGTTTTCAGTTTCAAGACTTGTTTCAGGCTAAAAGACACTACTCCATTTTTTTCTCTGTGAAATGTAGATTCATTTAGCATGAATTGGGGTGTCCATTCCTAAAGTGAAGCCTAGCAGCAGGCTCTGGCCTGAGACCCTAAGTGGAGAACACAGAGCCTGATATTGGGTCAAAAGGAGCAAAAGCCACTAACCAGTAAGTCACATTTAAAATGTTGCTTCTGCCACCCAGGTTCCCTCAGGTTTGTACCACCTACCCATAACAGTTGCCAGTCAAATGCAGTTTAACAACAGGGTTTATTTACAAGGGAATTATACAGGGAAAACAAAAAGTCCTCAAAGCCAGAAGTGGCCAGTTATCTTACCCCAATCACCATTTTCAGTCCCAAAGGTCCCAAAGACACCTGTCCAAGATGGTACCCCTTTGTCCCTCCAAACCTGAGGCATGCATGCTGCAAAACTCAGACTTCCTCTGGCACCTTCTCTTTGCTTCTCTCTAGTGTTTTGAGCTGCTCGGCTTCTTCAAGGCTCTTCAAACTTTTCAACAATTGCTGATGCACAAATCAGCTTTCCAAATCCCTATCTCCAGGTACCAGCTCAATATGCCACCTTGCTGAGGTGCCACACTCTCCATACCAGTCATTCTTCTACCAGTCACCATGGCTCCTTGTCACCACCATCTCACTCAGGGAGCTTCTGCCTGGCCTGGTCATTCAGGCTACTCTTTACCTGTCTGCCATTCTCATCTCTCCTCTCCCCAAGTCTTTCCTAGTCCAAAAGTCCCTAGTCTCTGCTCCTTGCCTTTTTTCTTTTCTTTTCTTCCTCCTAATAGCCAAAAACTCCAATTTCCCTCTACACACCCTCTAAGTGATACATTCATTTTTCCTGGTCCACACCTGGAATTTGCAACAAAGTAAAGCACCCTTCCTGCTTAGGCATCTTTGCTTCTGTTTTTCAGATACAGCTAATTGCATCAATGCCTAAATTGTAATACTGCCCACATTGGAGTCCTGGCTTCAGCCTAGTGAGTTAGATGGAATTGGGATTCCTATGAGCCCAGTACCAGACACATGGAAAGGGTGATCCTGGCATTTTTAAAATATGATCCAGTGAGGTGGTCCATGAGAAAATGTGTTCTGTTTGTAAAAGTTGAAGTAAGAAGAAAAACGCTGCCCAGACATGTTCCTTTTAGCAGTAGGGGTGGTAAACATGGTTTTTATGTGCTGTGTTTCCCCAGTTGAAGGGAAATTAGATTTAAAGTATCTCTTAGCTCTGTTCTGAGTGTGAAATACGAGACAAAAGGTCAGAGGCGGTTTGTATACTGTTTCAGGTGGTGAGGAAAATTTGGTTTAGAAGAACTGATTTATGCGGTATGTTGTTAGGCTATTTAACCACACAGTCTGCATCCCCTATGAAATAGTATCTAAGGATTAACTACATGGGAAATGAGCCGTGACTGTAGATGCTTCCAGATGAGGAATACAAACAACATTTTAGTGGAAATATCATGGTTAGAAGTGGGCAACTTCCAAAATCTTTCAAAGTGCTCATTTTACATAAGTATCACGTTTTTGTTTTTTGAAAAAAAAAAAAAAAGAAAAAAGAAAACCCCAGTTACCTCTAGGTAACTTAATTTTATCTCGACTAGGATTTTAGCTCTACAATAGTTTATAGAACTGCAGTTCTAACTGGCATATTTTAAAACCCCATACCTAGATTGGGAGACTGGTGGCATTATCAGAGCACTATATAAGTAATTATTGTCTCTGTTCTCTGTGATGACTGCTTTCTCAGGCAGGCGCTCTGGCAGAAGTAATTCTGGTTTTACACACCTATATCCTTGCAGGGAGAATGTCTTTCTGTTAGTACTATTTCAATAAAAGATGCAGAGAACTCTCTGATTGGTCTGGATTGAGTCGTGTGACTATCAAACACAGTGATCTGATTGGCCTTATCTTAGGCACATCCTTACCCCTGGCCATGGAGCATTGGATTAGAGAGGTGGTTGCCTGAAAGCAAGATTCCAGAGGAAGGAGGATGGACTTGAAGGCATCAAAGCAAGAGATACTCAGTTAGAGAACTTAAAGTCAGGGTTGGTTCAGGTGGTTAAGTCCTCTGACCCTGCTGATAGGATGTGGAGTTGGGTCCCATAAGAAGATGTGAGACTTGGGTGATAAAGAAATGAAGGATTGAGTGGCAAGAGTCTTCAGTGCTCATGAGGAAAATGTTCATGTTTTTGTTAAAAAGACATCTTTGTCTTGAGGCCTAAGCTGTAACAAAAACTTAAGGGGAGAAGGCAAATTTTTGAAGTAGGAAATAAGTGATTCTTTTCCTGTAGATTTCACTCCTGAGTGGTTTTGTTTTCTTTTTTTTTTTACTCAGAATAATGTAACATGGTTATGAATCTGTGCCCCCAATATGGACAGTATTATTTGTTCATAAAATTTAGGCATTGCCTTTAATTGTGTCTGAAAAACATAGGGTGTAAGAATGGCCTAAACAGGACAAGGGTACTTCCTTTTACTTTGTTGCAAATCTTGAGCAGCCCTGGTAAATATGGGAAACTAGTACTCTGGGGCTATTGTTTCAAAGCCCCAGTGGAAAGAGAAAATGAATCACCTGGAGGGTGTGTCAGGCGAAATTGGAGCTTCTGGTTTTCAGGAGAGGAGAGGGAGCAAGGAAAAACAGGAGGGGGAGGAGACTCGAGAATGGCAAGCTGGTAAAGAGGAGCCTCAGTGGCCAGAAGCTCCCTGGAAGAGTGAGCTGGTCATGGTGAGGAGCCATGGTGGGGAGTGTCTGGCAGAAGAGTAGCTGGTGTGGAGTCAGATGCCAGAATGACAGGCTAGGGGTGACATGGGGCTGCTGAGGGTAGGTCTAGTGCCCCCGGATGGGCCTGGTAAAGGAAGGAAGTTTAGTGCCCCCAAGGATGGGCCTGGTAAAGGAAGGAAGTTTGAAGAGCCTTAGAGTAGCTGAGCAGCTTGGAATGCTAGAGAGAAAAGAAGCAAAGAGAAAACTGGAAAAGAAAGACTGGACTTTACAAATTGCCTGCTTCAGGTTTGGAGGGGCAAAGGGGCACCATTTTGAACATGTATCTTTGGGACTAAAGAGGTGACTGGGGTTGAAATTGGTGCAAAAAGAGGCAGAAGCCTGCAACCAACAAGCAACATTTAAAATGCGGCTGCCACCCAGGTTCCCTCAGGTTTGTACCACCTGTGCATAACAGTTGCCAGTCAAAAAGCAGTTTTAATAACAGGGTTTATTTGCAAGAGAATATATTAACAATAAAAGTCAAAGCCACAAGTGGCCAGTTACTGCAGTCCCCATTTTTATTCCCAAAGGTCCTAAAGACACATGCCCATGATGGCGCCCCTTTGCCTCTTCAAACCTGAGGCAGGCACACTGCAAAATCCACTCTTTTTCTGGCATCTTCTCTTTGCTGCTCCTCTTCTCTTTCAGCTTTTGAAATCTCTGGCCATCTCCAGGTACCAGCTCACTACACCATCTTGCTGCCAGTTTCTACACTGGCCACTCTTCTCCTGGCTACCATGGCTCTTTGCCACCACTAACTCACTCTTCCAGGGGCAGAAGCATCTGCCCAGCCTGGTCACTTGGGCTACCAGCCCCTCATTCTCCTCTCTCCTCTTCCGAAAAAAATCTGTCTCTCCCATCTCTGCTTCTTTCCTTTCTATGCCCACCCCTCTTTTTTTTTTTTTTTTTTTCTCCTAAAAGCCAAAGGCTCCAGTTTCCCTCCACACAGCCTCTAGGTGATACATTTCCTCTTCCTCACCTGGGATTTGCAACAAAGTAAAAGCACCTTTCCTTTTTAGGCTTCTTTTACCTCTGTGTTTTTCAGCACAGCTAATGGCATCAAGTGCCTACATTTTAGTACTGCCATATTGGGGTCTAGACTTCAGGGTAAGATAACTTGCACAAAGAAAAAGAATGGTGAGATGACATTGTTTATAATAGTTAAGTGGAAATGTATTCAAAGTATCGCCTTTAGCTTGTCATTTTAGGCATACTCAGGCAAAGAATAAAATAGCATTCATGTTCTTTGCTAAATTGCCACCAGTCTGAATATGTGCAGAAATCAAGTATGTATTTGTTTCACAAATTAAAGCTTACTCTAGTGGAGATGAAAATGAATTTTGAAATTATACTGGCTGCAAGGAAATTAATTTTTTACGCCACTAAGCTCTAAACCTAAGCATTCTGGTCTGATTGCTGAGGCCTCCAAGGAAAATTCTTTTGCAGGATTGATCAGTTTCAAGTGTACCGCTCTGGTTCATCCTTTTGCCTAGTGAACATTTGTACACAGACTTAATGTTGTGCTGGGCTTTCTTTGTTTTATTTTGTTGACTGTCCTCTCCTCTCTTTTATAATGTAAACCACTCTCTGCCCCACCACTATTTTTTCCTGCTATTGATTTGTTGGCAATAAATTGGCTGGAAATCACTCCCACAATCTGGATTTAGATGACAGATTCTCTTCAGTCTTTTGACTTTGGGTCTCATCCCCTGTGTTTTCTGTGGAGGCTTGATTAGATTCGGGTACCTTTTCTCCCCTCAAGAATAACTGAGGAGTAATGGTGTGTTAAAGCCTTATCTTTTTAAGGAAGCATAATTTCTTAACACAGTTCTATTTTTTTCCTCTCTTTCAAAAGCAGCACACTAGACAAGGGTGGTAGTTTTAAGGCTTGCAGCAAAGTATGCTGCAATACCAAGAATCAGATACTTGGGCATCTCCAATATCAGCCTGTGAATCAAGGACAGGGAGGGATGGGTAAATTCCATTTTCCGGATACATGAGTGCTTGACATTTTCTTAGGGTACTTCTTTCTAAACCTCTGATTAACTCTGCAGAGGTGACAAAACAGAGGTGAAGGTCAAAGATGCCTACCTGGCCACTAACCTGAAGTGGGAAAAAAAGCACAGGCAGAGGGGGTCCCCTTTTGAATATTCCCATCAGTGATAATTGTCTTCAAAAGTCTTTCTTCTCTGTCCCCCCGCCCTTTTCATTTTTTTACCTCTCCTGTTGATAAGGGATTTCAGGGCAGCTCTGGTTTTCCTCATCTGTAAAACCTCAGTTCCTTTTTATTAATCTTCTTGTGCCTGTGGAATATCAAAATTAATCATTTCTAAAGAAGCTACTCTTCGAACATTAAGTTTTTCTGGACCAAACCTCTGTGCACAACATTTTTGCATGAGGAGGCTTCATAATTTGTGTTATATGAGGGACATTTTTCTCTTTTTGCAAATTTCATAAGGACACATGTTTATATATTTCAAAGCTGTCTGGGAAAAGCAAACTTTCTCAGGATACATTTCTATGCATTTTAAAGCTACTTAGGAGACTGTGCAGCCCAGGCCACCACCAAAAAAGTCAGGAGGTGTGTGTTCTGTTAATATATACTTCTGCTTAGTTTATTTCCCCAGTTAGGTAGAAGACTTTTTGTTTGTTTGTTTGTTTGTTTTTTGGTAGGGAGGAGTAACATAGTAAATTATGCTAGTTTTCACAATCCTGTTGCACACAAGTATGCCACTTTCACTTTGCGCCTTCTTTATACCTAAATAGCCAAGTACTTACTGAGTGGACGTTGAAGAGGGATGGCCTTGAACTGGTTTCTCCTCATTGGCCCTACTCTCTTGTCCTTGCCATTGCCATTATATTTCTAAGCCTCCGTCATAGCTACTTTCATTCATAAGCCTGAAGAAAAGAACTGGGAATCATTCAGGTCTAAGGAAAACAGAACTGAACCCAGGCTAGGGTTCCACCATTGGAATTGTCTGGCTTGTTCTGAAGGAAGAAGAGTTGAACTGACTTAGACTCAAACCTCACTCTGCCACTTGCCGTCTGTCTGACTTTGGTCAAGGGAGTTCGTTTCTCCTTAAGCCTCAATATTCTGTGCTGTAAAATGGGGATCATATTATTAAGTAACAGTTAACGCATGACACAGAGTATGCTGTGCACCAGTTTTACTCACTAAATCTCATCTGACCCTATAGAAATCTGATGGGGTGGGGGGGGAGGGGCAGGGAGAAGATGTGGTTATTTTCATTTTATGGGAAGTTAAAACCTATGAGGTAAAGTCCTTTGCTTAGGGTGATTTTCTTTTATGACTTCTAAGGTTGTGTTAAGGATAAAAATTAGTCACTTTATATGTTTTATATATAATTTATATATAATAGTTGTCAATCACCAAGGTCACAAGAAACATGAGATAGTGTTTTTTGTTATTGATTTTCCACTGCATATTAATGATAGAAAACATTTTCTTGGAATAAGGTTGCTGGTGGTATTTAACTTTTGCTCTCCACATAAGTTACCTCTTTGATTTTCAAGCAAAACTGGAAAGTAGGTTATTTTATTTTAAACATGCTGAATCTCATTCACAGAGGTTTGGATGACATTAGTGACCACAAGCAAATAAATGACAAGAGTGGACCTTTAGTCTAATAACCTGTTTTTTCCAGCTAGTCTTTCAGATTAATATAGAAATGGAAGAAGCAGATTTATTTAGCATTTTCAAATGCATCTGTAAGAAATGGAATGGCTCCAGTTTCTTTGGTATAGTAGGTTAAATAATGCTCCCTGGTGATACCCAGGCTTTAGTCCTTGAAACCTGTGAATGTAGCAAAAAGATCCTTGCAGTTGTGACTAAATTAAGGGTTCTAAGAGGGAGTGGTTATTCTGAACTATGTGAGGGGAATCCTAAATGTATAAATTATAATCCTTTAAGTGGAAGGAAGGTGGAAGATTTGACCACAGAAGACTATTAGGAGTGGTCATGAAGGGAGTAGGATGTACCAAGCAGGGACCAAGAAAATGTGAGTGAGATCTAGAAACTGAAAAAGGCAAGGAAAGAATCTCCTGTTGCACATTGACTTGCATGCAGTGAGGCAAATTTTAGACTCCTTGTCACCAGAATTCTAAGAGAATCAATTTATGTTGCTTTAAATCACCAAATTTGCACTGATTTGTTACTACATTTGAATTGACTGTTTAGCACACATTTAACTTCTGTGCTTTCAAGTGAGCTGGTGAGATGAGAGGAACACACCTATAGAAAAGGACTCTGGATATTGTCACTGAACGTCCCTGGTGTATAAGCACAGCATCTTTTCTCACCTTCAACCGTGTGAAAGAGTTTAATACTCCGTTTTCAAAGAATCAGACACATCCCAAGTCCACTTTGTTACTGTGTGGGAGGAGACATAGAAGCATTTTCCAGTTAAAACAGAATTTGCTAAGTAATGATTTTAGCATTTCTATGCGCTTATATATTTGACAGCACTTGGTAAATAATGCTCACTTTAGCATGCTTGCTGAGAACAGGGGTGGGAGGCTGCCCCTGCTAATTCTAGGCCATCTTGCTCTCCAGGGTGTCTTCATTTGTTCTCACTTACTTGGTTCCTCTTAAAGAAAAAGAATCAAATCTATAGTCTGACCACCTTACCCAAGACAAAAGTTGCCCTTTGGCCAGTAACCTGTAAGTTACTTAACTTACAGAGAATAAGAGAGGTAACAAAAGATTTCAATTGAGTTTTCAAGTAGGAAAAAACAAAACAGTAGAGTCAGGAAACAGAGCAGTGAGGGTAACATGAGTTCTAGGGAAAGTTGCTACAGGGAAGAAAGAGACCACCAGGAAGCAAAGTGTGTTTCTTTTTTCTTTGCAGAGACTAGGTCTACGATTGTTGTCTGGGGTAATCTCAAAACTGTGGTCTCAAGTGATCCCTAGCCTCAGCCTCCCAGGTAGCTGGGATTACAGGCTTGTGCCACTGTGCCCAGCAAAGTGTGCTTTTTTTTTTTTGTAGAATTCTGAGACTCATAGTGAAAGGCCACTGCAATAGTGAAACTTTATTGCAAAAAAACATTCAATAGTTGTGTCTGATGATCTTTTATAGACAATATAGGGAATGATGGGTTAAGTACTTAAAGTTTTGTGGCCAGTTGAGCAGCAAAACCAAAGGAACTGTCCTAAGAATATTTATCAAGCTGGTGACCAATTCTCCAGGGCCCTCTGATTCTTTTATTTGAAGGTGTGTCTTCTATCTCAGAAACCTATTCTCTAAACTGGTATCTCCTTACTCTTCTTAGAAGATGAGCTTCTGGCCCAAGATCTCTAGGAGTCACACCCTTACTGTTATTTGGCTTATTCACAGTATAGTAACTGGAAGATTTGACCTTTCAGGGTGAAACTAGCAATGGGGTTTTTATAATGACTCTTGTCCCAATGGCAGCCACCATCTTCCTTGAACCTTTCTGACTTAGATTAACTCCTGCTGGTGACTTTTGCTCTTGTTGGATTGCATTCCATTCAAATGACTCTAATGGCATCCCTTAGAGATTGAGGATGGGGAGATCTTCTAGAATTCTACCACTAATTGAGACCAGAGAACAATCACATGCATTGTGACTAGAATAGTTCCCAACAACAAATCTTTCCTGTTAGAATAAAGAGAAAAGGTGCTTTTCAAATGTAGAGATAACAAGAAATGTGAAGGAGAACAAATGTTATCGGAAACCAAATCAAGAGTCAAATAAACTTTAACAACTGGGAATGGTAAAGGAAATAGAATGGAATTTGAAGGACATATGCTTAATATTGAACTATAAGTTTAAAAAAACCAGGTCTTCAAGCTCAAGGTTGAAATACCTGCTTTAACTGCAGTTTGTATTGGGCTGGGGATTGTAGGTTGGAAATTCTCTTTCCCTGAGGAAGACCACTGTGATTTGAGTGCGAAGGAGGGCAGTGTTCCTAGGTGTCTTATAGTTCTCTGTCCAGATTGAGAGGGGAAGCCTTGGATATTCCTTTTGAGACACTGAGCCCTGGAAGAAAAGCACCCTGTATTCATAACAGGGAAGATCTTCCTTCTGTTGTCAAGAACTTTTCTAGTCACAATTGCATTGTATTTGACCAGCAATGATTTTGCAAATCTGGAATGGCACCCCTTTGGGTGATATATGAGCTCTCCCATCAGGGATTTTCCTTATTTCTCTATAGAAATAGTCTTCTGGGAGCTCTAGGATCCATCCTACATTTTGAGAGGGACTTAAAATGAGAGGAATCAAGAAGAGCATGATTGGGTAGTATACAAATTAGACGCTAGTTCACTTGGCAGCAGTTCCGAGAGCCACAGCTTTATATCCTGGAGTCCTGTCTCTAACTATGTGAGGGATTGTCATGTGGAAGAGGAATTAGATTCATTTCATCTTGGGAATGTTTATGGGCTTACATATCTTATGTCAGTCAATATGTTGAGAGGGTGAGAGACGCTCAGGTTGATCTCTGTTCTCAAGATCAAGTTTACCACATGATAGGAGATAGACAGTGATGGGTTATACAATGGTAGTACTCTCTGTGGTTCTCTAGAAGGCAGATGTCAGCTTGGTTTAGAAAGACCTTTCCACATCTATAAAGTTCTCCTTGAATGGAGTGGGCTGCGTTGAAATCTAGCCGTGAGGCCTCTTGTCCATTTATTGAGGATGAGTTAGAAAAACTCTGAATGGAAGTCAGAGCAGATGACACTTCAGTCTTTATTAGTGTTTTAAAATCAAGGCTATCGATATGCCTCCTTCTACTATCTAGAGTGAGTTGCTATGTATATACATATATATGTATATATATATATAGTGAGATGCTATATATATATACTTGCTATATATGTATATATATATATATATATATATATATATTATGTGTGTGTAGTGAGTATAGGTGAGTTATACCCAGTGTTCTAGGCAGTTGCACTATAGAATTGCTTCGTGTATTTGTCTTATGCAGACCAAAGATCCACCAGCCAGAGACCCAACCATCTTTCTTATTTGTGAACTGATACGACAACTGGTGGCAATTTGGCAGGTATAATCTTGTTGCTGGCAGCTGCTTTTGTTCATTGGCTTGTTTTTCATTGGAAGGATCATTCTACTCTCTTCCAAGGGCAAAACACTTTATTTTCTGGCACAGGTGTCCCAGGAAAGTCTATTTCCCATGCCTCCTGCCTCCAAGAACCCAGATAACATTCAGTACTTTACCTGCTGAGAGAATCCTCATTCTTCCTTTTTGAAGCTTTTAAATAATCCCAATTTCTGTCGTGTCCCTAAAATTCCATCAGCCCTAAAAACTAGGTAAGTCACATTTTGGCTGTCCACAGATAACACTAATAAGCTGCCTTTTGCTTTGAACAAAATTTTTTGCACCGCTGCTCTTGTTCTGGCCTCTTTCTACCACATCACCATTGTCATCACTCTCACTTCATTACTATCTATATAATGTAATTCTTTTTGAGACTAGGTCTTGCTATTTTTGCCTGTGGAACCACAGGCTCACGTTGCCTGGGGTACCACAGACTCAAGCAGTCCCCAGCCTTAGCTTCCCAGGTAGCTGGGATTACAGGTGCGCACCACCATGCCCAGCTATTTTTTTTTTTTTTTTTTTTTGCAACTAGGTCTTATTACGTACTGCTGGCAGGACTCGAACTACGATCCCTGGCCCTGGCTGTGGCTTCCCAGGCTGCCACTTACAGGCATGCGCCAACATGCTTGGCTATATAATGTAATTCTAATGAAGGTAAATGTAACCTCTTTTTTTTGGCAAGTGTAATCGAAGGTTCGGGAGAGCAGATGTTCTTTAAGTTTGGGATTTATTCCCAGATTTTGCATGTGTGAACCTTTGGGTGTCCCCACCCCCCCACTCCATGTCAGCAGTCACTTAATGGATATGGAGACAGGTTGACATAGTTTAGGGGGAGCAGGTCTTCCATCCATCTCCTAAACTGCTACAATTGTTCTAGACAAAGGAGGTAGCAAGCCTGTCTTAGAACACTTGGAGCCTGAACTAATTGTGAAACCCCACAGCTGCTGTGACCCTTGGGAATGTTGACATTTTAGTGATCCTGGCGGACTCTCTTCCCTTCCAGGAATTCTCTCCCTTGGGTGACAGAGAATTGAGACAGTCCCAGCTTTTCTCTACACCTTCCGAAGGTGTGTGCTGATGAGCTGAGCGGTCTGCCTCCCACACTACCTCACACTCCTGGAAGCTCTAGCATAGCAGAGACAAGGGTGGAACTTCTCAGTCCTGACAGCCAGTTCATTGCACCTGGAGATTTAAAAAAAGTGCTGGTGCAGGGGCTCCACTCCTCAGAGATGTTTATTTTAAAAACAGCTTGATACTTTTCACATACAGTTCATATATTTTCAGATACAGCTCACCCATTTAAGAACCCATACAGTTCACTGGTTTTGAGCGTCATCAGAGAATTGTGTGAAGTTTATGGTGGTTTGGGACATTTTCAACTGTCATCCTCCATTCTTCCACTCTGTCCCACTCTGAACAGACAACTACCAGTCTATCCTCTGTCTCTTTATTTCTGCCTGTTCTGGTCATGGTGTATAAATGGAATCACACAGTAGGTGGTTCTTTGTAACCGACTTATTTTAGAGTGCATTTTCAGGGTTTTTCACATTATGTCTCAGTACCTCACTCCTTTTTGTCACACACAAACACACATACACAAAATTACATCACGTGATTTTACCGTTTTTGTTTATCAGCTGAGGGACATTGGGTTGATTCCACCCTTTGAGGACTATGAATAATACTTTTAGCAGTGAGCACGTAAAATATCTTTTTTGGTACAAGTTTTTGGGTAGACAAATGTTTTCAATTCTTTCAGGAATACACCTAGAAGTGGAATTTCTGGGTCATGTGCTAACTTTATATCTAACCTCTTGAGGAGCTGCCACACATTCCAAAGCCACTCTGCCATCTTAAGGAGGCATTTCATAAACGCCTCCAGGGTGAGTCTGGATGGTATTATAACTTACCCACATTCTGCTGCCTTGTGGGAATGAGAATCCTCACGCTGCCTTATTGGGTTGAGTCCTGCAGAATAGGGATCAGCTTTTACCAGAAGGATAGTATGTTTTAGAACCTTCCAGGTTCTTTCCAGCATTCCCCATCAGCTCTCACTCATCCTCTAAGTTTCACTTACCTGCTGGGGCATGAGATGGTATAAAGCTGGAGGAGAGAAAGGGCTAAGCTGATCTGGAAAAGTGACAGGCAGGCTAAGAGAGCTGGACTGGAGATGTGTAATCCCCACTTGTGAGGATATGACATCTCTTCTCGTAAGTGTCATCACTTCCTTGGTGCTATCTGATAAAAACTGAGTCATGAGGTGCTGACACAAATCCAATGCATTTAATGTGAAACTTGAGGCATCTGCTCATTCCTGAGATATTTGCAGCTGTCAGCCTTGCAGTGCAAAGACGGTAAACAACTTGCTGGGAAGAAGTCCTGCCTTTTTCTGCTCCTCTGGGAGAGGCAGAGACCCAGATGGAGTGCCTGAAAGATCGGAGTGTGAGGGAGGGCTGTGTGCAGGGCGGTGCAGTGAGGATCAAGCCTCATCCTTTACAGATTCTTGCTTCCAGTCACCCAGTGGAGAGAGGAAAAGACTGACTGTTGGTTGGTCCTGTGAGCTTGTCAAAGGCATCTCATGCTGCAGAAGTGCATTCCCTAGTGGCACCTGTGAACCACGCTGAACCTGTGCTTCCTTCCTTGTCTCCGCAGCCATGGCACGGGGTACGAGAGTGATAACCACACAACTCCCATCCTCTGTGGTGCTCAGTACAGAATACACACCCATGGCGTCTTCAGGGGCATTCAGGTGAGTGCTCAGGACCCAGAGCAAAGTGGGCTTCCCTGTCACTTTCCTTTCTCAGCCAGCTTTCAGCTCCTGCTGATGGCTGTTTGACTTTGGTGCATCTCTCTCTCATGATAGGCTCTTCTGACAGTGTTGACTGGCCCCACCGCCACCTTCACTTCCACACCCCACCATTCCCAGGGCAGGTAGCTTGGCCTCCTCCAAAGGCCAGTCTCTCACTGAGACCAGATACTTGCTATAGAATTGCATCTTTCCCTGCTTAGTTTGCCTTCTCCAGAGTGGTTATGCAGCCATTGTTTGGGGGTTCCTCGGGGTTGAGGAAGATGTGGTCTGCATTTGAAAGTGTTCAAAGGTGGCTTCTTATCTTGCTGAATGTTGTTAATAATAGAACCAATAACAGCACCGCCTATGACTGGACACTTGCTGTGCCAAATGTTGTGCAAAGTTTTATACATAAACTTTTAAAAATAGATTCAGTTTTGTTTTTTTTTTTTTTAGGACAGTGGTAAGTTTACAGAAAAGTTGCACAAAGAACACAGACTTCGCATATTCTCTCTTTTCACACCCCCCCTCAGCTAACCTGTTACTAATTAACGTCTTGAATTGATATGGTACATTGATTGCAATTCATGAGCAATATCTATGCGTTATTTTAATCAAAGCCCTTAGTTTATATTAAGATTCATTTTTTTCCTGTTGTACGGTTGTGTAGGTTCTGAATCTACCATTATAGCATCATAAGAATAGTTTGTCTGGAAATGCCCTGGGCTGCACTTAATCATCCTTTGCTTTTTCCCCTCCCCCCTCTACAACCGTAGATCTTTTTACCGTCTCCATGGTTTATTCTTTTTTCATAATGTCATGTACTTGGAATCATAAGGATAGAGCCTCTACACGCTACCTTCTTTGACTTAGCAATATGCATTTAAGTTTTTTCCATGCCTCTATAAACCTCTGGGTGGGTATATATGCATTTAACCCTTCAATTTGTCTCGCCTTCCACTACAGAACCCCTGTTTTTTAAAAATTTTTAATTTATTTATATATAAATTTCACAACATTGTAATTCCAGGGCAGAACCCCTGTTTTTCACCACTGCCTTACATGGTTATACCATCTGTTACGGATACAGTTAGCTGTGAATAGCTTCGGATGGGGCAGTCTCCAAAAAGACTAAAGGAAATTGAATAAAAGTAAACCCTTGGAAGAATTTAGGGAATCCCATGGAAGGTCTCTCTGCAGAGCCTTTCTTGGGCCATCGGAACCACATGCCATTACCAAGGGTTTGCTCTGCTGTTGTTTGCTCATGGTTTAGTAGCTGCAACATGAGTAACAGCTGTGATACTTTCACCAGAATAGTCAGTACCCTAGAAATAAGTTGACTGTGGGCCAAGCACCCACGTGATATGTGGGCCATGTAGCTGTGAGATGTTCTGATTAATGTTTCCAGAAACTGCATGGGCTAGAACACAGTGCTCCCTCAGCCCAAGCCTTCCATTGGTAAAAAAATAAACACAAAGGTTACAGACACAGAGATCTGATGGGGTATAGACAGAATTATCTAGTCTCTGCACCAACAAATCCCATCAGAATCCCCCACCAGGATTCCAGCATCCACAGCTCGGTTTTAAACCCTGTTGTCATGTGCGTTGCATCTAGAATGGATTAAAGGAAATGAAAAAAGCACCCCTGGCTTCCTGTATACTAAGTTCAGTTTGTCAAACTCACCATCTTGGCCTCTTACTAACTCCACTCCCAGAAGGTGTTGTTTCATACCTATTCATTTCCTCCCAGGGAATTCCTTGTTTGATTACAGCTGACTTAATATTTAAATTTATACTGCCATTTGCCTCAATACAAATGAACTGTGAATAGCAAATTTGGTCACTGGAGTACTTTTTTTCTTCAAAAAAGATCTCACAGTGCAAGGCAGTGTGACATTAGCCTGGTGGTGGTGTGGAAAATTCACAAAGGTGAAGCTCAGAAGTGGCCTTCAGTTCTCAACATACAACATGGTTGTGCTCTTTGACTTTGACTTGTGCATCTGTAAGAGCAAGGGGATTTGGTGGTCCACTAGACACTTCCATGCTTTCATGTATTACTCATCAATCCTAAGACAGGAAGGGATGTCTGTCTTGCTCTTTTCCCTCGCTCCTTGTTGGAACCACACATGCGGTCATTTCCTTGAGCTGAAGGGAAGGGGAGGACCAACAGCGTGCTTTATGATGGGCTTGTGGTGAGCATCTAAAATGTGCAGAAAAGCTGGGCACGTTGGCTTATGCCTGTAAGCTTCAGCCTATGAGCAGCTGGGGCTAGGGATCGCGGTTCGAGTCCCACTCGAGGCAACACAGAGAGACCTAGTACCAAAAAATAGCTGGGGTGGTGGCATGTGCCTGTAATCCCAGCTACCTGGGAAGCTGAGGCTGGGGATTGCTTGAGTCCGTGGTACCCTGGGCAACATGGACAAAAATAGCAAGACCTAGTCTCAAAAAAAAAAATGAATAAATAAAGTGTGCAGAAGACAAAAGCAGTATTTTCTGGTTTTTGTTTTAGGATTGCACTAGCCATTCTATGGGCCTCTAGATTTCCAGCCTCCTTCATAGACCTCCAAATCTTAGACTACTTTTTCATTGTCCTTTATGCACATATGAATGGTCTGATTGGTTTGGGGCTCATTTAGTATATCCTCTTTCTCCAGAAAGAACTTTCCCACCCACTGCAGATTGGGTCCAAGGCCTTGTGGCCATGGGGACTGAGTAGAATCTCAGTGGACTTCCACTCCTCACTGCTGAGAGAGATAGTCACCAATGTTTCTTTTCTATATGCCCTGGGTCAGCAACCCTAAAGAGACTTCCTTTGGAGTACTAGTTCTGGTGAGGAGGTAATGATGACCTTAGGGTACCGCATTTGGAATGCCCTGTCTCATCACCTGCTCCTTGTCTGCTATGGGTGTCAGTGTGGAAGAGAGTGGTTTTAGGCATTATACCCGTGCCTTTCCTCTTTGAGGTATATCCCAATAGTCACTGGTCCCCCAGGACCAACATGAATGCTCTGTGGCCTAGAGCCTCCATTTCTTTCTCTCACTTACCTTATAGGACGTGCGGCGCGTACCAGGAGTGGCCCCAACTCTTGTCCGGTCAGCATCCGAGACCAGTGAGAAACGCCCCTTCATGTGTGCTTACCCGGGCTGCAATAAGAGATATTTTAAGCTGTCTCACTTACAGATGCACAGCCGGAAGCATACTGGTAAGCGTGTTCCCTGTCCAGCCTCAGCTCTGGTGGCCGCTGGGCAGGAGTGGTGCAAAGCATCTGGTCCAGGGACAGCTCTCACCAGTTAGGACTGATGGCTTCTGGCATGGAAGGTAGACACTGTTTTGAAAGGTCTGGCCAAGTGACGGAAGAAGACTGTGGGGCATCCCGATTTTTCAGCCTTTGTTGAAGACGAAACTAAGCTGTCTTCAGGAGGCACAGGGCCACTCAGTGGAAAGGAAATTCCTGTGTTTGAGTTCTGCCTTCCCCCCAAGGGATGAAGCTTTGAGTAAGTTCCTTACCTCTCTCTGAAATTGATGTGCTTCGTGTGGAAGGTGGCGATGCTAATGCCTCCCTTATGTGATTGTTAAGACGATTGAATTCTGTAATCAAATTGAATGAAAGGGGTGATATATAAAGCACCTACTGCAGTACCCCATGTCAGCAAGTCTGAATAAAAGATAGTGCTACAATTGGATAATCTTCGGCATCTCTGGAGACCGAGAAGCTAGTCTGGGAGTTTGGCAGTCAGATGATTTTGAGAAATTGATGGGTAGGGTCATCATAAGATTTAGGGAGAGAGTTCATTGAAAAACTGTAACTTCTTGAGTTAGTAGTGACCAATCACATAGAAAAATAGTGTATTTTCTATCTTCATCCTTGAAAAAAAAAAGGTGATTTTTTTTTAAAATGATATGTCAAATAAACAGGAAAAAAACCAAAATGATTTTCCAAGAAGTCAAGAGGTCTGCCTCTGAAAAGAGATTGGCCTTGTCTGACTGTTGGTCATGTTAATACCCATTTCACCTGTTTTTGGCCCTGTGGACAAGATGGGGATGTGATGGGAATGTGGTTGCATTTCCCCTACAGGGAAGTAGGCTTGCCTACAGGGATGCTGATGCCAATCTTCCACCAGTCTTTGTTAGGATTACCACTATTTATTGTACTGTTGACTTCATTTTTGGGAAACTGAGGAAGAACTCATCTCTTTAGACCCCCAGACTTTGCTCGACTGCTATGTGTAGAGGCTGCAGTCTGGGGTAAACCCGAGTTTGTGATCAGTAGACTACACACTTTGAGGCTGCAGGTACAAGAACTGGAAGCCTGTTATATTTTTGCGTATTTTCCCACATGGAACCATTTAAAAAACGTCTGTTAAATTATAAAAAGGTCAGTTCTACCTTCGAGAATACAATGGAATAAACTGAAGGAAATAGAGTTTTATGCACTTTAAATGGGAAAGAGGCACTTAGAAAACAGTGAGGGTAAGATATGTGCAAAGGGAATACCATGGGCCACTAGGTCCACGGGAGCTTTCAAGAAGTTCTTCTGAGCAAAGAATAAGGCCCAGATGGTATTTAACAACCCTGTAACTGCCTTCTTGACAGAGTGTCATCTTTTCTTAGACTATTACATTACTTTCATATTGCTTTATCTGTGCCACATCCTCTATAGGCACGTTTGTTTAATCCTCACACATAAACAGTTATCATTTGAGCTGGGTATAGTGGAAGCAGGACTCACACTCATGTCTTTTTAACTCCAAGTCATAATCCCCCTTCCTTAAAGAGTGTATGGTCTATTTTGGAATTTGGGTGTAGACAAATGAAAAAGAACTATTATCAGAGGCAGGAGGAACTAAGGAGAGCCGTTTAGAGAGTATCAAATTGAGGTCATCCTGGGCGACTTCTTGGAGGAGGAGTGGCTTTTAGGTTAAACATCAAGAGGTTGGTAAGGTTGAGTGAAAGGCATAAAGGAGAAGCAAAAGCAGAAAGAGGAAAAGCAATTAAACTGAATGGAGGTATGGAAGTGCAAGACACAAGACTTGATAGAAATAGGAAGTTTAAGAAAGGCTTCTGCCCTGAGAATTTTCCAGCTTTCGGAAGCACATCTGGCCATATCTCTACCATGTTAGAGGTTCTTCAGCAGTCTGTACAGAAAAGAGGAAAGGCTTTAAGTCTGAACATAGTTTCCAAGAAGGCTTCACAGAGGACGTATAATTTGTGAAGGATGTAGTGTAGACTTTTTTTTGATGGGCAGAGAGAGGGACAGAAGGCATTTGGTGGAATCAAATATAAGATAGATTTCAGGAGGAATGGTAAGTAAGCTCTGGTACAACAGTAATTCAGATGAACTGGGAAACAGGGAACATTTTGCGCCTGTGAAGGTAACTGGGGACTGCCCTGCCAATGAAAGATCCAAGTGCTCCCCAGATGACTTGCTCTCCATCCCAGAATGCCATGAGTCAGAATTCTCATCAGGAGAGAAGCCCAAGGTCGTCCCGTGTAGTCATGGGGCTGAGTTCCCAGCATTTGGCTGAACTTCTCTAGTGAGGACAGGGGTGGAGCTTCCCCATAGAGAGGAAGGAGGTTGTTTAGTCCCACTGCTGACTTCTCTTGGATGAAGAGATACTGAAAGCTTCTTAAATGCTTTAGCTTCCGGTTTGATTTAAACATCTCACAAATGTAAAGCTGTTTCTGCTTGACTTAGGAACGGGAGAAGTCAGTAGCAGACAACACGAAATTTTTAAATCACAGACCACAGCTCACTGATTTCATGGGGGCAATGTCAAACCAAATCCATTTCAGAGTTCAACCTCCAACTGAGCCTAGACGTTAAGTTGCTTGCACAAATATTCCCTGCCAATGTTTCATTCTGTCCAAGGCACTGGGATAAGCAAGCCCTTTATGTGGATGGGCTGTTTTAATCTTTTCATAAACCCTCAGAAGTCATCAGATTATTTGTCCCATTTCACAGCAATGGAAGTGTCTTTCACCCTCCATGACTTTTTTAAGTATCTATTTTTATTATTATTTTTCATTTATTTTATTTTATATTGTTATCTACCCAGGGGGTTTCCACCACCTTATCATCTGGGAACCATTGTCTTAGTCTTTTGTGCCCCTCCCACTCCTGTTTTCCCTCCTTCCTCCTCTCATGTTCCATGCTTCAATTTTGCTGTTTTAAAATTTTCTTATGTTTGTTTTCCCTTTATCCCTCATATAAGTAAAGGATATCCAGTGTTTTTCTGACTTATTTCTGCTAGCATGATTCCTTCTAGCTTCATCCATGGTGCTGCGAATGACATGTTTGTATTTTTTTGATGGATAAAAAATAGTTCATCATGTACATATACCACAGCTTTTTGTACCATTCGTCTACTTTGGGGCATTAGGGTTGCTTTCATATCCCAGCTATTGTAAATAGTGCTGCAATATCCCTGAATTTTAAATAGTCAAATTGGATGTGATCCTCATGTTGGCATTCAGAAGCTAAGTTCCCTTTCACTTCTAACTAGGAATTTAAGAACCATCCTTATTCACCTAGCCCCCATTCTCCACCCATTCTCCGTGAGCCTTTGTACACGTGGATCTTTAACCTCAACTGCAGTGACTGTAGCATCCAGCAGCCTCCACCAGGGTGCCTCAGCCATGTTGGGATCCCTTTAGTCCCAGCAGGGGAGGTTTCCTTGAATGAGATCCCTACTTCCGGTATCATTTTCAAATGGAATATGTATCTTCCCTAAGGTGAGAAACCATACCAGTGTGACTTCAAGGACTGTGAGCGAAGGTTTTCTCGTTCAGACCAGCTCAAAAGACACCAAAGGAGGCACACAGGTTTGTAGGTTCACTTCTCATTGCTGGCAGTATGTTCCGTGGGATTACACTTGAGTTTTATATTCTCTTTTGTGGTTGAATATGGATGTGAGAGAGTCAGCATTTTTGTTTCAGTTTTTCATTAATTTTCCTTCCTTTACCGCTGGGAGTTTTTGTTCTTTTTGAAAGAGAGCAAAGAAAAGGAAACAGCTTACATTTTTCCTACAAACCATGGCGTGCTGACATCCCACTAGCATTTTTCTGATGGTACACCAGGCATTAGTAAAGAACATGGGTGGCAGAAAACAAATCCGGTTTGTAACCTGTGATTCCATTTTTCAGTGTCACATCCAACAGAGTTGTTGGTGTGAACATGAGCATTTGTGGCTAAGGAATTCGTTAACTTATAAAGCCAAAGCAAACCTTGCAGGGTTCCTGTGCAGAATCAGGTGGTTTGTGCCGACCTGGGATACTGGGGAAATCTGAGGGAGAAGCAGACATGACAGACCTGACTGGAAATGCCCGTCTCTTTGAGCCACTGACAAGCAGGCCTGGTGGGCCTTGCTACGCCCCTGTATTGTTAGGGCCGCGGCGAGACCTTCTCTGTCCGTTTAGGTGTGAAACCCTTCCAGTGTAAAACTTGTCAGCGAAAGTTCTCCCGGTCTGACCATCTGAAGACCCACACCAGGACTCATACAGGTAAAACAAGTGCGTAAACTTTTCTTCACATTTATTTTTCATTATTTTTTTTAAATGACTGTTGAATGAGGTTGTTTGTGATGAGTGAGATAGAAAAGGCTATTGTAAAAGTTCTAACGGGTAAACAGCTGAGAGAGAGAGAGAGCATGTTGTGTGACTAGCTTTAAATAATAACAATGTTTGGAAGAGGTGGGGCTGGGTGGTGGTAATGTAGAGAAAAGAGATGTGAATAGAACTCTTCATGAATGTCCAGAAGAAAAATGAGGAGATAAACTAGGTCTCTTCTGTTCCCACTTTGTTGCACCACATTTTTATCACTCAGTTTGATAGGATAATCAGCTTTTTGGAAAAACAGCAGAAATTTCAGCAAGCCAAACTGTTATACTTCTGAGAGCTGACATTAAATGAAACTTTTTCTGAGACTTGAATTCTTACTCTGCTAAAAATTAAAGTCCCAGGAGCAGGTTTCTGCCAGTCTTCTCTCAGCACATGGATAATATTTCTTCATATTAGTGTAGAGAAGGAAGTAGGAGATCTGTTCTCTGGCTGCTGAGGAGGCTGTCTTCCAGATAAGACTGATGTGATTCCTGATGAAAATAATACCATCTCGATTGTGTTGTTTCTAATGTTGGAAGGAGGGCCAGGGCTTAGGTTACCTCATTTTTATTTTCACTACCTCCTTGTGAGAAGAGTAGGATAGGCTTGTTTTATTCCCCATTTTACAGATGAGGAGACCGAGGCACGTAGTGATGAAAAAATGATTGATCTGAAGTCCCAAAGCTAGTAAGTAGCAAACCCAGTTCTGTCTGCTCCCAGATCACCATATCCAACTGCCCTCTGTGTTGGAGAAAAAAATATGGGTTCACCTTGCAGCTCAGGGAGGAAAGAGAATCAAGAGCAGAGACAAAGTCAGAAAAATTGAAAACATGGAGAGACTGAAGCTTGATGAGAGAAAGGTTGGGGTTTGTCCATTTGGAAATAACCTTGGACAGCATGGTTGGGGGTGGGACTGGGGGAGCAGGCATGGATCAGGAAGAGCATGGGAACAGCAGTGGAAGGTAAAGGGAAACATGAAGTCATGAGCCCAGGCAGTCCCATCTCAGCTAGACGGGCTGCACTTACCAAGCCACAGCACCTGGGGCCCAGAGTTGGCAGGATGGACATCTCATTCCCCCTACTCAGATGACATTGGCCTTGCTTCTGTGCCTGAGTACTGAACTCAATTTTGTAAGGGACAGTTACATCCTTGGTACATCACCCCCCACAACGTGCACAGCTGCACATGCATGAAATGACCTGTGTCCTCTTAACACTGTCAAATGCTTTCTTGCTATCTGACCTTCTCTCGGACATTTCTCAGTGCTTGTCCCAAACAATAGTTTTCAGAGAAGGCAGCATGGGGCCAGCAATATCATAAGGTGTGCCCCAGGTGATTCAGGACCTTTTGATTTTGGATAAAACCAAAAAGCCTATTACCACTGTACCTACCTTACTCTGGATGGGAGTTCTGCTGGATCTCTACTCCTAGAATGTCCGGCCTCATCTGTGGAGTGGAAATAATGATACTTCCCGTCCAGTCCTCCTGTCAGAAGTCGCATTCAGGGGCACCTGAGGGAACGTATATCTAGATAATGTCCAGTGCAAGACTTGACTGAGATCAAACATTTAATGTACATTAATTTCTCCCCTATACAGAATGAGGCTTGGAAGGAACTTTGCAGGACTACTTCTTATTTTGATGCAGAATGATCCATCTCTTGGAAAGCTTATTAAACATCTCAGAACCACGCCTCCACTAGAAACGTGTAACAGGGATTATGTTCTGATTAACATTTGAAGATAAAAAAGCCAATACAGTGTAAACCAGAATCTGTGATTTATTTAAAAATACCAGCCCTTGAGGCCGGGCATGGTGGCTCGTGCTTGTAAGCTTCAGCCTATGAAGCGGCCGGGGCTAGGGATCGCGGTTCGAGTCCCGCCTGGGATCCGTAGGGAGACCTAGTTCCAAAAAAAATAGCTGGGCGTGGTGGCGCGCGCCTGTCATCCCAGCTACCTGGGAAGCTGAGGCTGGGGATTGCTTGAGTCTGTGGTACCCCGGGCAATGAGAGCCTGCGGTTCCACGGACAAAAATAGCGAGACCTAGTCTCAAAATAATTAAATAAATAAATAAATAAATAAATAAATAAATAAATAAATAATATAAAATAAATAAATAAATAAATCAGCCCTTCGAGAGAATCTACACAGACAGAATATTAAAGCTCCATTCACAGCCCTGTCCATCAGTAGAAACCAGGGTGGTGACCTGAGACCTCACGGCCCAGTTAAGCTCAGCGTAGACAGCGGAAGAGAAAAATTCATACAGATTTTCAAGACTCTTAAAGACAGAGGCTGAGACAAATGTTTCCCTCTCATTAAACATGAATTGTCCCAGACGTTTCTCTCCACTAAACCCATTCTTTCTCTCCCAGATTCCCCAAGTTTTTA